>JAKSYS010000636.1:0-36413 GCA_022925895.1 Fragilaria crotonensis | reverse complement strand
GGCTATCTTCCGCCAAGAAAACATCGCCAAATGCACCCGTCAAGTTTGATCGGTTTGCCGTCGTGGTCCTTCTTGATACATCGCTCGATGTAATCCATGGACAGTTCCACAGGTTCAGCGGAGGGTGTCCTCATGACGTCAAGGAGCTTGTTTCGGTCTTCTTCGATGTCGGAAGGGCAGTAATCGGTTCGACGACGGGGGTCGCCTGTCAATCGCTGCCGCGTGTTTTCCATGTCCAGCTTAAGCTTCTTCTGGCGATTCCTCACTTCCTCCTCACGACTCATCATACGCTCCGTGCGTGTGTAGTTCTCCAGGAGACGTGCCACATCATCATACTCGCGGTCGCGCGCGACATCTAGAGCTGTTTTGCCGAATTTATTCCGGATATCGACATCGACCCGTTTGTCTTCCAACAAAGCACGAACCACTTCTGAGTAGCCGTAGTGGCTTGCCCATGTTAGAGCTGTAAAGTCATCCTTGTCCTTCATATTCACCTGCACCCTTGGGTCGTTTATCAAAGCACGGACCACTTCCAAGTGGCCCATGATGCAGGCGTAGAATAGAGCTGTCCGGTCATCGTTACTCTGGATATTAACTTTCACCCGTTGGTGATTCAATAAGTATCCGACAATTTCCATGGAGCCCCTCAAACAGGCCCAAATGAGAGGCGTGTGACCATCTTTATCCATGGTATTGACATCCACCCCTTGTTCCTCCAACAAACACGGACCACTTCAACGTCGCCTTGAAAGCAGGCGGCACTGAGAGCGGTGCTGCCGCTATGACGATCCCTGAAGTTCACGTCTGCCCCTTGTCCCAAGAGGTCATTAACTTGGTCGAGATTACCCGCGTTGGCTTGCTCAAACAGTTTCCATCCTAAGCTGGCCTGACTGAGAGCATCTACCCCTAAAGCGACCCTCATAATAATCAACTTCGGACTCAAAGCGTCGATTAAACTACCGGTAATACGTTGACGAGAGGTATGAAAGGACGAAATCAAATTCAGATGTACGCGAACAGGCAGGGAAGATTCAGTGTCCAACGGTGTGTAGATGCAAGTTCGGCAACCGAGGGAAAGAGCTTGGGTTTGAGACGTGCACGTTTCAAGCGCTTGCGCCAATCAGAATCCGCTGAAACGTCATCATTGTCGAGCTTTGTTCATTTGTTGTCAAAAGCTCGAACTTGATGACGTTTCGCCGCGGATCCTGGAGGTTCCGGAATATATGCTTTTACCCCAAATTTTCTTTTATTACAATTACTTTTTCCAAAACCGTTTCTTTTTTTCTGCGTTCCACGACTCCGACAAACCCGCACTTCCACCTAAATTGAAAACGTGAATCGGATTTTTAGGCCGACTATACGGATCGATACATATTCATAGAAACCCCAGAAGAAAAAACGAGAAAAGAGGAGAAATAAAAAATACTGGAAGAAATAAGGAGAAAATAGGAGAAAGAAAAAAGGCCAAGCAGAAAATAGGAGAAAATAGGAGTAAAAAGGAGAAGCTCCACTGGCGCATTTGGAGAAGAGCTAGACACGGCCCGAAATGGGCTTTTAGACCCTCGTGTACCTCGCAACTGGTTTCATTCCGCTTTCTGGTATCACCCCAGTGGCTTACAGATAAGACTGTAGGCAATACTGCAGTAGGCGTACTAGCTCACACAGTACACTACACCTATTGCCCTACAGCCTTAGTTGCTGCGCAGTCGGAGATTGACGGACGAGGACAGCCAGTAGCACTACACTACTGGCGGAAAAGTACTATTCTTGGATGGAGAGTCGACCACTCACTTTTCTCATGAGTGATCGAATCGACGGCAATGGTGATGATATATCTGCCTAACCGTTTTTTCGCTATCATGTGAGAGAAGCAAAACAACCAAAACAATGCAACACTACATTACAGATGTAGTTGCAAATGCAATAGTTCACTGTATCTATTGTAAAGCAAACAAACAACAAACAAGATCCTGCGATCGGCGCCGCCGCCAAAACAACAAATTTCGAAATTGACATCGAAACAATCACAATCAAGCGATTACAATAGCAAAATAAAGATCAATCCAACCAAAGCTGCAAACCAAAACCAACAATATTGCGAAAGCAATAATTGCTTGGAGCATAAAACAATAGCACCGACCAAACAAACCAGCAAACACCTGCGAAAGACAAATATAACATTTCCGAGCAAAATACGAAACATGCACAAATATAAAGCAAAGCAAACAACAGTTTCTCCAACTAAGTAGCATATTACAAAATGCTGCAAAACGAGATGCAAATTTGCAGCATTCACCAGCAATTTTGGACGGCCCCGTCATCGTCAAAATTCATCGCAAATAACAAGCAGATAAATTCAATAAGGCGAAATGCGTGAATATGAAAATATGTATTTATCGAATACAGATAGCGGGCTATACAGTACTATATCAATCTACAACCTAAGTAATAAACCGCGGAACGCTATGTAATCTACAAGTGTGGCTCAATTTTAAAGACGAAGCATACTCCAGTATCAGAAAGATAAGTCGACTAAACCCGACTATCATACCAAACAAAAAAGTCTTCAGAGTAGCTATCATGAGTACTTAGAGTCATGAACACGAGCATCTAACAACAAGCAGATGCCAAACAAATTAACTACAAAAACAGTATGAAGTCCAATAAATCACAGCTACTAATCGTAAGAAAACTCAGACCCACTTTGCAAACAATCTCAAACACACAAAGCAATTCCCTACATTGTTTGCTACCTGAGAACATTACTAGAAAGTCGTTACCAAACACACATCCATAAACGAAACACAATCAGAGCACACAAAACGTAATCACAGCATTTCAGTTTCGCTCCCTAAACAACCAACAAACGTTCCCGTACAATGCCAACCACCGATACCACCGACCCTATCCCTGACACGGAACCAACCCTTCGTGATCTCGCCTATCAGGCAGCTAGCGCCGCCAAGCTCAACAGCTTTGCCGGAGCTTATGTCCCTGATCCCGACAAAGTCAAGCGCATCGCAACAACTTTCTCCAAGACCTACCCAGACATGACCAGAGTTGCAAACATCTGTGACTCCGGCCTCGTCAATCAGGTAGCTTTTTTTCTTGATAACCCAAGAGCAAACCCAACATTGGCAGTCCTTTCGTGCCCATTCCCAACCGCCACCGGAACTGAAGCTGTCTTCGCCGGTACACTTGGTGACAACATGGACATAATCTGCCCAGTCACCATTAGGATGCGCGACATCAAGGGCTACTGCATTTCAGTCGCAGCATCCAATGCCAACCCAAACCTCCTCAACATGGCAACTTCAACCTCTGATCCGATCACGGAAGAAGGACCAGACCCCGAGGATGGGACAGTCGCTGACCCACCAGGACCAGACCGTATCGGCCTTGACATTACTAACCCCAATGCAACGCCATGCTTCGCCGCTTTCCCAAAAGTCTTCCTCCTCACAGGAGGACACAGGATCCCAAAAGGAACGCCAGTTACTGTAACAACAACCGAATCGGTCCGCAACCTCAACAATGTAACAAACCTCGAAGAGTTTCATATGTGGTATGAAGGGATGCGTTACGGAACAGTGCACCTCCAAAACTTTTCGATCCATTCAAAAGATACCCTGTTCATTTACGACCAGCTGGACAAAGTCCAATTCATCCCCGAAACAAACCTCGTCTCCATGTTTACCGTCAAGCCAACATTCCTAACTCCAAACGACCCAGTCTACCATGAAGTTACAACCGCGGTGTTGGCAGCAAAAGAAAAGGCATTCATCTCGTTCGGTAGCACAATGGCACGCAAAACAGCATTTACAACTCCGCCAAAACATTCGCGAGAAGCAGAAGCCTCGAACGAATCACCAAACATGGTTACAACATTGCTTCAAGGCTTAACAACCGCAATCACAGACAACTCGACAAAGACGATGACAAGTACCGAAAGAGAGCATGCCAAAGAAGCGAAGGAAAACCAACACTTCTATGAAATCCTTTTCGCATCAACAATCGAAACAACAACTGAAGATGGAAGCAAAGTCAAGCATTTCAAGAAAGCAACTGTCGACCCAATGTTTATCCAAGTCCTTAATGCAAACAAGAACAGCAAGGCAACTCGTCTTCTTCAATCGGCTATTGAATCCATGGCAGCTGAAATGAACTTTACGGAAAACAGATTTGCATCCGCAAGCAGTCTTGAAGCAGAAATGTTCGACCAACCTCTAACAGCCGCATTGCGAACTGCTCAATGGGAACACCAGCATACAGTCATCCACCCAGAAGGTATAAAGACTCACTTTGGATTTCATCACCTCGCACCACCTCGGACATGGTCAGCAGACTATAAAACAAGGTTAGAAGGCGCAATCAAAGTTGTACAGCAAGAGCAAGTTGAAGAAGCAATGTCACACACCTCAGCAAAAGCAACTGAACTTTATCACTTCGGTCGAACCAACACTTTGGGTGAAATCAACAACAATATTGGTAACTTCTACACAATGATGTACACCATGATTACTGTCGACAGCAATCATCCCCCAGATATCTGGAACGAGGTAGTTGCGTTCGACCGCATCATGACATCCCCAGAAGGCAGAAAATGGTTCGAACTCCATCGCAATATGAAAGAACTGCACTTTAACGTCTTGCAAGATATTCAATCCACAATTGCAGGATTCGTTGCTGTGGCTCGTCGCCCAGGATACAAAAATGCACTGATGAATGGACTTCCAATTTCAAGCGAAATTTTCACCAACGCAAAAACACAAGGCGAGCGACTTCGGCACAACCTCCAAACAACCATCTTAACAATGGCAGCAGGACAATTCAAAGAAACCCCGTTCACTTTTAAACTCTTCCAACCACCAGAGTCACCAAACAAACGCAAAGCAACATCGGAGGCAACTAGCGAGCACCCGAATACTCGCAACCGTACCAACAACAATAATGCACCCAGCGAAGCAACCAGCCCAGCAAACAGTCGCATCCCGCGTAATAACACAAACCAAAGCCGAAACCAAAGCGAGCTTATTAACAACACTCCACCACCACAAGGGAAGAAAATCCTTAAGCAACTGGCAACCGACACCACAGCCAGACTCTTGCATCCAGGACCAATATTCCCGCATCCAGTCAAACCAAACAGCTTCACAGTTTTATGTTGTCGCAGTGCATACGAAGGTAAAACATGCACATTCCACAATTGCAAATTTTACCATTTCCCGACAAACCTAACAACAGTAAACGGGGAAATCAAAACAAAGATGGTAACCTGGGTAGCTGCTCAACCACATGTTGAATGGACAGAAATAGGATCAGCATGGGCGACACCACAAGGTAACTCAAACAACAACCCAGCATAAAACCAAAAAGATAGCAAACTCAACTCACAAATCATAATTCAAATCGCAAACGATAGAAATCCCAGTACCTTTACTGTTAGAAGACTTCTGCCTCCATGTACCCGAGCCAACGAGAACACGGATGGCAATTCGACCACCACAACCAACAATAGCCACACACGAAACAGGTTATCCAGTATTCCAAAAGAAAACGAGAACCAAACCGGTACCCACCTGCAACAACCCGATATTAATGATACAGCAAAAAACCCAAACGAATAACCAAGAGCCAGCCGAATCTGTTGACAATGCGATTCCACCAACATTATCTGAATGTACACGCCTATTAACCGATCAAAACCAACAGGGAATCAGCAAGTCGGACCAAGAAAAGGCAGGTACCACGATGATAAGTACATGGGCAACAAAAGAAAAACTTACCGTCAAACGTCTGGAAGCATTTGCAAAGGAAATACTTCCCACAAGCGTGCAGGTTCAGCTGTCGCAGCCATTTGGTAAGAGTGCCGATACAATCACACAATCATTTTATGCAGCAAAATCGTTTTGTCACGTGCTGTTACCACTGTTAAAGAGCGGATTCTTGTCATGCCGAGCAACCAAAAATCTAGAAAAAGCATCAGTCCGCACGCGACAACTTCAATCACTGCGAAAAAATACAGTCCAATAGACTTTCGGCCTCTGCAAGGATTCCAACAAAACTGGGAGAACATAGAATGCATTCGCCAAGATTGGAAGGACATGACAACCGCATGCGCACTGCACTACGATGGCGACATGGCAACAGTTGTTAGGTATATTGGCGGACCCCACGTTAATGCACACATAAACGTACCGCAAGTCCTGGGCAAGCTAAAACATGTACTGACACCTGACGTATTCAACGATGTCAAACGGCTAATGACAACAGGAGGAGCACCAGCATACTGCAATGCGGAAGCATCCCAAGCAAATTTCGATGCATACTTGCAGTATGGCAATCACAAGTCAGCAAAAGAAAATCCGAAAATCTTCGAGAAGACCATTATCAAACAAAGCAAACGGGGACTCACCTTGATTATGGACCCAGACATTGTACATTTCACGCTCAATACGCATGTAACGCCGCAAGGCCTTGTCGACATCATGCACCATCGACGCAAGCCACGCCCCATATCAGACAGTAGTTTCCGACCGTGGTCGGGAGCATACGCAATCAACGACTGGAAAAGCAAAATAAACGAGCCCCCTCTACATTTTGCCGATTCATTTCAACAATTCATGATATGGCAATGGAATCTTGCAATATCATATCCCAACCATGATAGACACACAGGAGACGATGACGTCCAATGTGCATTTCCAAGAGTCAAATACAACCCAAACATAGTGGCGATGCACAGTGCACTGTCGCATGACACCCTCATCATGCACACAGGCCTTACATTCGGTGATAACACCAGCCCATCAAATTGGGAACCAATCGCAAGGGCTCGCCAACAATTGGCACAAACAATCTGGCATGATGACGATATTTTAGCAAGAGCACAACCATTCCTTCCAACTTTCACGTTCGAGCACCCGGCAACTCCAGACGAACGAGCAAACTTTGCCATCGCAATAAAAGACACCAAGAACCAAGGAGTTTTTGATAAACAGGGCAGAAGACTTTCACCACGATATAATCACCATGTTGATGATAATATGTATGGTGACATTTCTGAACTAATGCCACGTGCAGCTGCAGCAAGCATCATCAGCCTATATGAAATTGTGGGCTATCCAGATGGGAAGATACCAGACCTGATATCCTGGGAAAAGTTCGGATCAGCATACGGTCACATTCGACGAGTAGTAGGTTGGGATTTCAACACGAGGTCACCTACCTATACTCTCCCAACCGATAAACGCCAATCCATCGTCAAACTCCTAAAGAATGGGAAGCAAAAGACACTTGCAATATTCTCGAAGCAGCAACACTTCATGGCTCACTGGCAGACGCATCCAGAGCAAATCGACAAGGCAGAACTTTATTCTTCAGTTTCCAAAATGCCTTGCGCAGAGCAATACAAAAACGCTTCAACCAAGTAAGGGGATATTACAACAGACAAGGAAAGCAAACGAAGTATAAAGCCGACCTCCCAAAGCATCTTCACCATCGAATCGACGCCATGATAGCGCGCGACATGGCAGCCCTGCTGTGGACAAAGAAAGCAAAAATCCCAATCGAACCAGCAGTCAAAGCGGAACTTACCAATCTGCACAATTTACTGGCAGATAAAACATACAAATGGGAAATGCATGTTGGCCACGTCATCCCCCGGGACCCCCAATTTACCAGCTATGGTGATGCATGCCTGCGAGGAGGAGGGGCATTTTGCCATGACCTCCAATTTTGGTTTGACATGCAATGGTCAGAAACAACAAAAAAAGCCATTGCGTCAAACAAAATCCACATCAATCTAATGGAATTTGTGGTCGTCATCGTCCAGCTTGCAGCAACAATCACACTTATTGAAGAACCAACCTTGTACATGCCGTTGTCTGGCATGTTCCCGCATGGAATTGCGAAACTGGCAAAACTTTTAATCCGAACCGATAATAGCCCATCCCAAAATTGGGCTCATAAAGTATCTGCAAAGTCCGAACGAGGACAACAAATGGTCCACATCTACGCCGCACTGCTTGAACGAACCAGCATAGCAGTCTCCTGTACACATGTGGCAGGAGCACAGAATACACTCGCTGATTTCATCTCTCGCCCACCAACTAACTTACTGTCTCCGGCACTGCGCCATCAACAGATATTCGAGAAGGAGCCGAAGCTCGCATCCTATCGTTATTTCCGCCCGAGTCCAGAGCTCTTATTAAACCTGGCATCCAAGCTGTTCAACGAGCAATGGATAACAACAACAATACTGCCAAAGCAGCTCGGACAATTCGAAGCCGGCGACTCCATTACTTCATCTTTTGTCATACTGTAAAACTTACAGATGACTGGAGACTCCAATCCCAAAGCCAAGAAAGAGCAAACTACCAATTGGCACTGTATGCAGCACATTTAGCAACAGGATCTTCACTCCACTGCAGATCGCTAAAAGCAGGAACCATTCGGAGTTATCTGCTCGACGTAGCCAAATTCCTCGGACGCTTCCGCGACATCGACCCTCGTTTCAAATCAACAGCCGATACAAAACTGGCACCAGAAATAGCCAAAGTGCTGGCAGAAGTGCAGAGATGGGAATCAGTCCCAAACCGACGAGAGCCATTTACCTTGGAAATGCAAGCCTGCATTGCAAAAGATGCAGCCGCCCAACAGGATGATTGTTGTATCATGGCAGCACTTGCCGATTGGACATTATGCAATCTCTATGCAGGATGTAGAGGAGTTGAATGGATGCAAACCGACTCAACCAACCAGCACATCACAACATACCACAAAAATCGTTTTGGCAATGCATACGCGTTCACAGTACAAGATGTCCAATGTGCATCAGCAACAAACCAATCGCTGTCGCTGAACGATGCACTTGCGACCCGAGAGTACGTCGGATGTATTCGCCTGCGATTTGAGGAGCAAAAAAATGGTGAGAATGGCGAGAAAAAGTTATTCGTCCGCAATACAAAACGCCCAGCAGTGTGTTTTGTTACGCACTTCATGCGCATACTGGCACGTCATGCCAAAATCACAAAATCCGATCAAAAAATCCCTCTGAGTGTTTATAATGCAAGAGACGGGACGCCGTGCAACATTACATCTGCAGCAGTAGAAACATGCATGCGCAACAGCCTCCAAAATGTTTAATTTGGACCCGGTAAAAACAGAGCCGAGCTCCAAATGTGGTCTGCCCACTCCTTGCGTGTTGGCGCCTGCACTACTCTTTATGCAATGGGTTTTCATGAGATGGAAATCAAACATCTATTGCGATGGAAGTCAAATGCATTCATGACTTACCTTCGTAATCTTGCTGTCACTTCGCGCCGCCATAATGACGCCCTTGCTGATGCAAGCTGCATCCCAAACTTCCTCTAATTGTACCAGCATCAATGAGGCACTATTAGTTGCATACCATGATAGATATCACGCCACATTTAGCCCAAGCATCGCAAACACATCATACACAAAAGAAACAAAACTCCAAGATATCAACATCAAAACGCCAAATGCATCATGATTTATGATTCATAATGCATACGCATGTATCGCATATCCAAAAAATTCTAAAGTACGCTACACGAGTAGTACTAGTACTTGAAGTATGCGCTGGAATACTTTGTTCCGGTAGTGCTCGCATACTTTAGTAGTCCAGCCGAAATGGAATGACCGCGGGGCACTGGAAAATTTTGTTCCAGTAGCCCCGCGGAAATGGACTGACCGCGGACCGCGGGGCACTGGAAAATTTTATTCCAGTAGCCCCGCGGAAATAGACTGACCGCGGACCGCGGACCGCGGAACCGCGCGGCACTGGATTATTTTTTTCCAGTAGCCCCGCGGAAATGGACTATGGGCATACCCGCGAACCGCGGGGCACTGGAATAATTTGTTCCAGTACTTGCGAAACCTGTAATTCTTTCGAAGCATGAGTTCTGTTAGGAACGACCCTGAGTGATCGAATCGACGGCAATGGTGATGATATATCTGCCTAACCGTTTTTTCGCTACCCACCCGCCATCCCATAGGCCTGTGCTAGTGAAGCCATCCAGGAACCGTTCGACTCCTAGGATTACACTAACGTCATAGCTACTGCGTTTTTAGCCCACTACACCGCCTGTAGAGACCTAGCAATACTAGAGTCTACCTACAGACACAAGTAGCGTGCAATCCAGCTATCGCATTTACTATGACATTCACTACGCACACTAGCCGTATCGCCTGATGCTGTGACAAGCCGAGGCGACATCTGGGAATCCTGTGGATTCCAATAATTGCCGAAGAAGCTTCTGCGCATCACTGTCTCTCCAGTGATGAGGCTCTGGAGCAATGGGGTCGCCCTCATGTTGTTCCCTCCCATCCTGCTGCACTCCTTGGCTCCTCGCCATGATCGACGAAATTCTGTTTGTGTGTGATTGTGTTGCGTGTCGTATGTACGAAGTCGTGGATTTCTGTTTTATTATGCACCAGTACTAGGTACGGTAAATCCACGGTGCACCACGTTGAAAGGGCTTCCCCGTGTTCCGAGGTCGAGTTCGCCTCAACAAAACAAAAATTCAAGTGCTTGCAACGGAGTAAGAAAAAAGGAGAAAAAAGCAGAAAATAGGAGAAGGTGATGAGAAGAAAGGTGAAGAAGCTGAAATTTGCTTAAGTGGAACGAAGAAAAAAGGAGAAAGAAATCGGCGGAGTTTCTTCTCAATTAATAGAGTAAAAACAGTCATCTGCCAGAAAAAAGACTGTCCATTGTACCGCAGTTTCAACAAATGCTGTCTCTAGCCATCAGCAAATTTATCGACCCAGTCCTGGAAATCTTATTCGTACCAGTCCTGTAGAAGATATACTAAGATGGAAGATGAAATTCCGGAACCTCCTGATATCGTGCTGGGACGAGCACGACAGGGAAATGACGTTTTCGTGTGAATTTGATGTGCGACACACGAGCAGGGTTTGCTAATCACGCTCTTTTTCCAGTACTAGTCATGACTATGACTACTGGGGCCCCTCGAGCAAGTAGTTAATCAACTACCAGTGACTACCCCATGACTACCGGGACTCGCACCACGCGCGGCGCGCGGGGTATATATGTTGTTCGCCCGAAGGGCAAATTTTTTTTCACCCAAATATAGTAAAAAAACTACTAGAGGCCATAACAGGATCACTGAAGAAAACACTTTCATGCCTATTCTCAGGGCGAACAATTTAGCCCAAATTGGCAGTGGCTTGTCCCCAGTTTGAAGCCCAGAGATTCACAGTCATCATAAATTGTCCTGTTATGGAATCATTGCAGTATATCTAACAAGACACTAAGAAATTCCTTTGTCGGCATGACAAAAACCCATTGAGCAGCTGCCACTCCCATGTTTGTCAATAGATCCAAATGCATCTGAATAAGGGGCGAATCCAAAGTGATCCATTTTGAAGCCCAAGGAATCACAATCATTGCAAAATATCCTGTCAAAGAATCAATGTCATGCACCTGACAAGACACCCAAGAATATCTATGTCTGCATGACAGAAACCAATTAAAAATTGTGATTGCAGCCCAACAAGGATAGACAAGTACGCTGTTGCTTGTCCCCAGTTTGAAGCCCAGGGAATAACATTCAATGCCAAATGTTCTGTGATAGAATCATTGTCATGGTTGCAACAAGACACCCAGGAATTTGTTTGACTGCACTACAAAAAGCCATTGAGCAGTTGTCACTCTTGTCCTTGTCAGAAATTGTGATTGCAGCCCAAGGTGAGACAAATAGACAGTTGCATGTCCCCAGTTTGAAGCCCAAGGAACCACATTCATTGCAAAGAGTCTTGTCATAGCATCACCTTCTGATGGTCAGATGGAATTGTTATTACTGCTGCCTTCATCCATGAATGCAAGCACATGGTCCTTAGAAAAAGCAGATGACAGCCATTAGCAAGCTGAAGTATACTCCCGACCAGCCATACTGTTGACGCGTTCAGACAGTGTTGATGTTGCTGGTGTCCCAAGGTAATCCATTGCCATTGATTTTGCGCTGGTAGCACATCCTTGCGGGCCATCCACCATTGAACAATGTCAATGAATGATTGTGAAATGACAAGTCCCATGGTGAGATATCGATCAACTTCATTGTCATGAACTGGAGTACTTAGAGCATTGTTACAATCACCATCAAAGACACCACCGCTCCTGGTGGTGTTTGCAAAGAGAGCTTCAAAGAGAGTATCTGATCTTGAATCAGCTTTGAGCTTGTCAGCATATCGATCACTAAGTACACCCCGTATATGACCTTTGATGATGGACAGCATTACAGGGTCAGTCGGCTTGGGGATCTGCGGGTTGAGATAGGCACATACAATTGCCGGGAGCTGTACAAGTTTCTCCTTATAGACAAGAAGTTTTGCCTTCATAGTTTCTGCCGATAGGGAACCATGGATATTCTTGAGGACAGGTTCATTGGTCACACAATGTTAGATCAGATGGGAAATTGATAGCTGAACTAAGTCCATGCTTGATACTCATCATCAAAGTCTGAGTCATGGCTTTGGAATTCTTGATATTGTAGCTATTAAGACATTAAAGTTTGATGTTTATGGTTGGCATCTACATCAACTAAAATGCATGACTTTGAATGCCCATTGAGCATTCTTCAAATCAACATTTTTGCCAACACCATGACTACATATTGGCAAAGGAATCATTAAAGTTGGAGGTTTGACTTAATTGTTTTCAATATTCTATCTGTCAGGTTGTTAATCATTGACACAGCCAGACACATTTGCTGGTTGAACATCAAGTCTCATACAAATCAATGCTTGCTTATGTCGGGAGTTTGTGGATGTACTAACTTGTGACAGGTCACCAAGTGTTTATTGCCATTGGCTGGACCACCATTGTGCAAGGAAATCAGGCAGTCTATGAATTTCTTCTTGCCCGCATCAATGCAGACGAGCTTGCAAACGTATGAAGACAATATCTTGCGAGAGGTTTTCATCAGTCCATTCTTCAAAAGCCAAATAGTATACTGCCACACCCATGATGATCCCGTTTCTTTCCTTATGATGGTCTGGTTGCCTTCACCAGATTCATTTGTGTTGTTGTCATCAGGGGGTTCTCCCTGCAGAGTAGCGCAATTGACATCGTCGTTCTCGTCACCATCGTTCATCGCTCAACACTCGAAACACGAAACTATGCGTACGTACGCAGTAATCACATTTTTGACTACTACTTTGATTACCACCTTGTACCGGTAGTTAGTCGTAGTCAGTAGTCAGTGGTAATCAGTAGTTAATCAAGTTTTGACTACTCGGCCGCGTGATTAGCAAACCCTGCACACGAGATGCAAGATCGCACATCACTCCCCGTAGAAGAAAGCCGGACTTTAACTACTTGCACGAACTCTATAAAAGTATGATGATACCTAAAGCGGTAGAGCAGTTGGGTCTCGTGGATAGCCTTCACACCACATTAGGCGGTTCTCTTCTTGACGGCCAGACTCAGGGTAAATCCTTCTTCGGTAATTGAGCGGTTGTCATCACATGTTACTTGCTGAAAACGAAGAACTGGCCTTGGATGTCACCAATAACAGGTAATTTGTACCCCCTTTGTTCGCGGTCGTTCAAGAACTATTTCTTAATGAGTGATGAGGCATCTGCCATCTGCGACCAGGGCCCTTCAGAGCCCACAGCCATCATTTCATTAGCAGATGAAGAAACAACGGTCTGACCCTGCGAAGATTTTCCCTCAAAAGAGTATCACTTACCCCGAGTCAGGTATTCTTCGACAAAACGTTGAAGGCCTTTTGGACCGAAACAGGTTATAACATGTATGTTTTGACCGTCTTGTCCCTATATGCTCGTTCTGTACACTCTAGCATTCGCATGAATGAAATGAATTAAATGCATACTACTACGTAGGGCTCCAGGCTATTCCTGGGGCGGATATGGTGGGCATGAAATTGGCGTACCAGTATCAGTGCTCGCACCCTCATACTTCGCACGTCACACGCATTGCAACCTTTTTCGCATACTCATCCTTCACCCAAAATGGGAA
This sequence comes from Fragilaria crotonensis, assembly GCA_022925895.1. NCBI lineage: Eukaryota > Bacillariophyta > Fragilariophyceae > Fragilariales > Fragilariaceae > Fragilaria > Fragilaria crotonensis. The sequence goes on along the minus strand of JAKSYS010000636.1, from coordinate 22,387 downwards.
TTCTGACTCTTCGACGTCAGTCTGAACGTTGTCCACCCCTTCTGCGGCTTTCTCGATGTCCTCGTTGACGCCATTAACATCGAATTTCAACTCAGGAAGTTGGTATTCAAACCAACGAACGGCGCTTCAAATCGGAGGAGACATTCGTCCCAGTCCTCCTTTCAGTTCCTTTTTCTGTAACGTTCGTCGTCTCAATGGGTTTGTGTCCATTAAGATCTTTGTCTTGGAGTGCTTGGCTTGAGCACCCCTTGATTTGGCAGTTAAGTTGGCATCCACTCTCGTCACGACGCTTCCCCCACGTTACAGGATGAGCACAGCCCATGCCCTTCGCTGCACTGCATATCTGCAAGGTAGTTGTGGCAAAGAGCACAGGACGGGCCGCTGTCTACAGCACTCTCCGCCTCGGGATTCTGTATGTCAGCATTTGCATTCAAATTGATGGCTGTGTTGATCTTAACGAGAAGGCCCTCCGTGCTCAACCGTTTTTCCGAAAAGGGATAAATGCACTGAATGGCAGCCTTAGAAACTACGTCAAGAGCGTCCGGATTCCAGTCAATGGAAGGATCGGCATCGCGCTTGAGCTTTTTCCATCCATCGACAACCCATTGACGCGTGCGCGAACTGTGGACGTACATCTCAAACACGTCAAGGGATCGAGTGCGCAATCGCGTCGATGGCATTGCATTCAAGCATCCCAAAATGTGCTCAACCAAGACAACGCCTATGGAGTACACATCATAGGCGGCGATATAGGGACATGAAAGACCTTTCCTCTTCCTCACGAGATACTCTGGGCACATGTAAGCAGGAGTTCCACATGCAGGCCCGAAGGCTCTGCTCAATGCGACAGGCTCGTTGGAGTTCTCGTTAGGTACCAATTCGGCCAGCCCAAAATCAATCAACCGGGAGGTACCATCTTCTGCCAGACAAATGTTGGCACTCTTGATATCGCGATGGAATACTTTCCGAATTCTTCCCTTCCACGTCGCATCCACTAGTGTGTAGGAAGTCAACTGCTCTCACCAATTCCTGCATGATGGACAATCGAATTCCTGCAGATAGGCGGGATCTTTTGCGGTCATCCGCGAAGATGTCAGCGAGGGAGCCGCAAGCGGCGTATTCGTACACCAAGCACTCCAGTGACTTGTTGGCATTCAAACTGTAGCCATACAAGGCAATTATGTTGGGATGTCGGAACTTCTTGAGAATCTGGTGATGTTGTGCACAATGCCTCGTTAGCAATCGTCATCATTCTGGAAGGGATCGTTACTGCCGCCTAGTGAAGGTACCCCTGAACACAGAACTTACCGACAGTTCCGTCTGAAACGTCTGCTGAAACTCCTTGATGGTTTCCTCATCACGGCCGGCTTTTCGAATAATTTTCACTGCAACCTTTTTTGGCAGACAATCATCTTGGGCCAAGCAAACGAAGCCATAGGAACCCGATCCAAGTTTGATCGGTTTTCCGTCGTGGTCCTTCTTGATGCATGAAGCGATGTACTCCACGGAGAGTTCCACAGGTTCAGCAGAGGGTGCATTCATCACGTTGCGAAGCTTGTTTCGGTCTTGTTCAATGTTGGCCTCATCACTAGATGGGCTGTTCACGTGGTGACGACGCGAGTCGGCTGTCACTCGCTGCACAGCTGCACTTCCTGCAGCGTCTAGTCGACGACGCTTTTCTTCCATAGCCTCTTTGCTTGCAACACTCTCTTGGCGACTCCTCTCGCCCTCCCTCTCGCCCTCCTCACGTCGTTTCTGCTCTTTCTTCGCGTCACGCTTGTTACGTGCCGTGCGTTCATGTTCCTCGAGACGTCGAACGACATCATCGTCCGCACGATTCACATTCACCCCTCTTAGCTCCAATAAAGCGTAAACCGCATCGACATGGTCATCATCTATCTCCATCCTATCGACTTTTGACACAGAGCGTCGATCGAAATGAAGGCGTGTGGGTGCAAGGAGATCGACGAAATCACTGTGCGACGACATTGTGCTCTGTAGGCGGCTAGTATGTAAAAACCTGTAGAAAAGTATCCAGGTTCCAAAGTTCCTTGAGTTTGTTGGAACTTTCAGACGCACACACAAGGAATGGGGTTGCGGGAAACACCGATTTTTCAATACGGTTCCCGCAACCTCGAAGAATTCCGGCGTACAGTTCAGTGCTGGAATCAGTACAGAATACAAGTACTGTACTGGAATACAGAGTACTGTAGTATAAGAGTATAGTAACAATATATATATATATAGTAGACTACGAATAAAATGAAATAATATATTTGATTACGTATGCTTCCTCCTAAAAACCCAGAACTCTACTACTAGAGAAAACCACCGTTTTCCAGGGTTCGTAACGGCGTCTCGGATCGCGCTTCCATTGAACAGCTTGTATTGCTATCGTATGATATATGCATATATGTCATACGTATGATGAGCATGTAAGATACGCGAAGGACAAAGTCGGCAGTTTTAGGGGTTGCGGAACCGGCTGGAATTGATTCTCTGGTGTCACGCTATTGCATCAGAGAGAGCTCAACACGGATTCGACAATCATATAGGAAGTTGTCCGAGTGATCCGAAGTTGTCCAGTGATCCGAGAGTTGTCCGAGTGATCCGAGAAGTTGTCCGAGAGCGTATCCCTAATGCATAGCGGTACTGAGTACTAGGGTGTGTAGGAATGTCAGTAGAGTAGTCCATGTAAAAGTAATTTCATCCTCTGAAACGAGTTTCAAAAAGTCAAATCGCTCCGAAAAGTCGTTTCAAGAAATGAGTGATCCGGAATTGGGATCACTTCTTTTTAATCCCTGTAGACCTATACCAGAAGCTACACAAAAATAGGGTTAAGAAGTGATCCAGAAGGACAACTCGAAAATCCTCCGGACAACTCGAAAATTCTCTGAAAGACGCTATTTTTGTCGAGCTCCATTTTCGATAATAGTACGAAACAACAAATCGAAACCAGCTGTTTCCCGCATCCCCTAAAAAAGCTGCCGGCTTTGTCCTTCGCCTTTCTTACATGGTAATCAAAGGTACTAGTACCATGGTATGACATATATGCATATATCATACTACTACGCTATACGAGCTGATCAATGGCAGAGATCCAAGACGCCGTTAAAAACCCTGGAAAACGGTTTTCTCTCTAGCAGAGTTCAGGGTTTTTAGGAGGAAGCAGCACACGTAATCAAATATATTATTTCATTTTATCCGTAGTCTAGTATATATATATTGTTGCTATACTCTTATACATACTCCATATTTCAGTACTCTCTACTGATACCAGTACTGAACTGTACACCGGAATTTTTCGGGGTTGCGGGAACCGTAGTGAAAAATCGGTGTTTCCCGCAACCCCAATATCAAAAGCACCCATCTCCCAGCAGTTTGCGGTCATTTTCCGTGCACACAAAGCGCGAGGTGAATCTTCTGAAAGTTCGGCTTGATGCGACGTCGTGACGTCGTCGAAACATGAAATCCACCAGGAAGGTCCGGCCAAAGCACGTTTTAGCCGTTAAGTTCCCTTAGCGAAGTCATTTCCACGTAAGCCGACTTCAAAAAACATGTGCTGCGATTTTTGTAGCTAGTGCAGTCAATGCAAACGAGCCGGCAAGGTTTTCTGATGCGAAGTGGAAATCCACTTCGGCTAAGTGGAATTCCACTTACCCGAAGTGAAATGCAATTTTCCCGAAATGAATTCGTACTGAATTGTGTAGGCGACACGTGTGTCTATCGCATTGTGAGGAAGTGGAATTCCACTTCGGGTAAGTGAAAATCCACTTCGGTGAAGTGGAATTGTCACTTTGGGGAAGTTGAATTTCACTTAGGGGAAGTGGAATTTCACTTAGGGGAAGTGGAATTTCATTTAGGGGAAGTGGAATTTCACTGACTTGGATCCACATGATAAACGCGCCGGCCTTGCTTTTTATCGTTTAAATACGGACGATACGGTACGGAAACCGCTAGTACAGTAGTAATCAGAGACATGAGCAGACGTAGACACAAGTTTATCGTTTACTACTTTTGTACGCCTCTCGTGTTACTACTTTATCGTTTATCTCGTCTTATCAAAGGTAAGAGTCGGCCGTTACGTACACACTTGAACGGTTTATCAGACCCAGCCGGAGGGTGAAAGAAAGGACTTGAACGAACGAGTGAGGCGGAAGCGGCGGGTACAATTCTCATGGGCATTGCCAATTTCGTACCTTGACATTCTTGCGAATTCGTTGCACTTTCGAGGATTACCGAAAATATTTATACCACGGCCTACAGCGGAATTCGTAGGAGCGTATCTTTTTACTCCGTTACGTACCTTATGGTACTCGATATACTTTGCTCCTCGACATGTACTTGAGGTACTCGATATACGCTGTTCGTAATTTGTTTGGCCACATGGCGGGCGTCAGCGATCGGTACTGTTTGCCCACGTTCTATAATTGGCCGTTGGCCCCGTGAGGCACCACACGATGAGGTCAGGACTGATCACCCTGTACCGACCGGAATGTGACCCGCCTCACAACCTACCCATAGTGGTACGGTCCGGGAGACAAACGCAATGTACACCTAGGTGCTAACTCGAACAATATTCATACGCAGATGGATGCTGAACCCGTTGTCGCCGCAGCTGTTGCTGAACCCGAACCACCAAACCCTGTTCATGAAGTACTTACCATTTGTGGTATTGCAAGTGCCGCTAATCGCGAAACTTTTATTAATATTGAGGGACTCGACTCCATGGAAGCGTTTGCCTCCATGAACGGTGACTCCGATGTTTCGGAGATGGCTAAACGAATGGCCTCAAGGCCAACTGCCACTGGGAGAGTAATCCTGGGAACGATGCAAATCAAAAGGCTTCAGGCCTTAGTCTATTGGGTGAAAGACCACGACAAGCGCGGCCTACAGGCACAGCCTGAGATGTGGACTCGAGAAGTCATGTTGGCAGCAATGGCGAGAAAGGAATCTGACCACAACCTTGATAAGGTTGACATCGACATAATTGACCCCGGCAAGTGCCAGACCGATGCTGGTTGGGATAACTGGCAGATCGGCTTCGTGAACAAGCTAAGCGCAATCATGGGAGCCGCAAAGGTCCCGATCGACTATGTCGTACGCCCTGAATGGGATTACACCGACGAGTTGTTTCTCGACGATGATGAGATGAGGCGCTTCCAGATGCCACTAGAAGGCGAAAACTTCAAGCGCGACAACAAGCTGGTATTCCAGATCCTGAAATCGGCTTGTATTAAGTCCGATGCTTGGACATGGATCCAAAGTTACGATCGAACTGCGAATGGCAGGAACGCATGGTTGGCGCTTGTTGCGCATTACGATGGCACGGGAGAGTTAAACAAACGCGTTGAAAAGGCTAAAGAAGAAATCTCCCGCTTGCATTATAAAGACGAAAAGGTGTTCCCGTTTGAGAAATTCGTCACGAAGCTAAAGGAAAACTTCCACGTATTGTCAAAAGATAAGAGCGAGGAATTAACCGAGAAGCAGATGGTCGACAAGATGCTTCTTGGTATCCGTTCTACGGACGCAAGTATCACGTCTGCAAAAGTCAACGTCTATCAGAACTATCGCGCCAACTTCGATAAGGCCGTTGAGTTCTTGTCTGGGCTAATTTCGAGCATTCATGCCGCAGCCCAGTTGGATTATGCCAACCGCCACTCGGGCAACAAACGTCGATATGTCAGCGCAATGGGATCCAATGATCAGCGTGGCGGCCGTGGCAGGGCTCGTCAAAACGGCGGTCGTAGTGGCCAACGCGGTGGTCGCAGCAACGGGCGGGGACGAGACGGTCGCGGACGCGGGCGTGGCAACGAACGCAGGACATATGCGAATAACGTCGATATCACTGACCCTCACCGGAATTTCACTTCCGATGAATGGGAGCGTCTAGGCTCTATGCGCTCCTACGTCATACAGTTGCGAGAAGGCGGCCGTGGTGGCCGCGGAAGAGGCGATCAGAGTTACCAAGGGAGCAATACAAATCGAACGACTAGCAGTGTATCTGCAGCGAACCCGAACTCCAACGAGACGACGAACACATCTAGTGTGCCGGCTGACCAGTCGGTTGTGTCCGACATAACGGAGCGTGGCTCCCAAAACGGTCGTAGCTTCGGTCGCGGCGCGTACAACACCTGACTCGCAGAGACCAGTGGTGCACGTCAGGCGCAGGCACACGCGTTAATTTCAAGTGCAAGGCGCACGGGTCCCACACACCATAAGCCCAATCAACCAACTCCTGGCAACATTGCCATCAATGAGATCGATAACCACGCTGACACCACGTGTGCTGGACCGAATTGGCGTTTGCTCGAACTTTCGGGCGAGTACTGCAATGTTTCCCTTTCTGCGGATTATCAACCGAAGCCAGACGTCCCGATTGCGAAGTGTGCTACGACGTACACGTGTCCCACAACCGGCGACTCTGTCGTCCTGGTCGCTGACCAAGTGCTGTGGTTTGGCAGTGATTTACACTGCTCCTTAATCAACCCCCATCAGATTCGAGCCCATGGCTACGGCGTTTGTGATGATCCGTGGGATCCACACCGGCCGATTGGCCTTGATTTGGATTCCATTTTTATTCCTCTTACCGTTTCGGGACCGAATCTTTCATTCGAGTCACGCGTCCCCACTGATTGGGAACTGTCGAACCTACCGATTGTTGAAATTACTTCGCCGACTTGGAATCCCGCGGACATGCACATGTCTGCACCGCGTCGGAATCCAGCGCGTGCCGTCGACTGTATATCGACCGCTAGACGGGATATATGGTCCCATTCGACTGCACCCCCGACGGCGATCTTCCCCACTTCTGACCCGTGTTGTGTGTCTTCTTTGTATGCGAATGCTATTCTCGTGTCCTCTGCGCTTACGGGGACGCACGGTGGGATAAGCGCAACGATCACGAGCGAACGACACTCGACTGTAACCTTTGAGAATCTCAGTCGCAAATGGAATATTGGCCTCGAGACGGCCAAGCGAACCCTTCAGGTAACTACCCAGCGCGGAGTAAGAACGGCGGTTCACCCGTTGCATCGAAGATATCGTGTTGATCACTTACACCTGAACCGGCGACGCCTAAACGGGGACTGGTTCACTGATACCTTATTCTCGAAGGTCATATCAATCCAGGGTAACACGTGCGCGCAAGTATTCACTAACGGATCGTTCACCACTGTCCACCCTCTCGATTCGAAATCGAAAGTCGCTCGGGCGTTGACCGAATTTGCCGACGATGTTGGCATTCCCGACTCCTTATTGTCTGATGGAGCTCCCGAAATTGTTGGTCCTAAGACTGACTTTATGAAGGAGGTAAATCGTTTGAAGATCAGGTTGAAGCGATCTGAGGTTGGACGATCGAACCAGAATTATGCGGCCGAGAGAGAAATCGGCGAGCTCAAGAAGCGATGGAGGAATCGCATGCTCAAACGGAAAGTCCCACCTCGTCTGTGGGATTATGGTCTGGTCTATGAGACTAACATCCTGAACAGAATTCCTCGCGGTCAACAACTGCGCACCGGGATTGAAATTGTCACCGGTGAGACACCAGACATATCCGAGTGGATCGACTTTGAGTTTTACGATCGCGTATGGTACTATGACCAGAAGAAAATCGAAATCGACGGCAGTGGGCGACGTCTCGCGCGATGGCTTGGGGTTGCCCACCGGGTCGGGAGCGATCTATGCTATTGGCTACTACTTGAATCTGGCAATGTAATTGCCCGAACCACGGTACAACATGTCGTACGTGACGACTATCTGAACAATGATGTCAAAGCCGAAATCGAGAGTTTCGACCGCGCAGTTGACGAGCGTCTGTCAGATCAGAACTTTATGGTCAATTCAGCTGACGGATTTTATATCCAAGACGAATTCGATGAGGTGCCAAGTGGCGCCATACGCACCGATGAGGATTATGGTGACATGAATACCCCTGACACGTTGGATGCCGACGATATCAACGACGACGTGATTGACAAATATTTGAATGCAGAGCTAATATTCGATGTCGGTACCGGCAGCGAACGCAAAGGCCGTGTGGTCAAACGTGCAAAGGGTACCTCTGGCGAACCGATTGGTCGTGCACATCCCAACCCCCTGTTCGATACCCGAGAATACGTTGTGGAGTTCACCGATGGATCCACTGAGAACTACTTCGCAAATGTGATTGCAGAGTGCATGTATGCGCAGGTTGACTCCGAAGGAAATCAGTATCAATTATTGAGCGAGATCACTGACCACAGGTCTGATAACTCGGCGATTCAAATCGCAGATGGATTCACCACAAGTCGTAATGGGAATCGTATCCCGAAATCGACAACCCGAGGCTGGTCTCTTTTGGTCTCGTGGAAGGACGGATCTTCGGACTGGCTACCATTGAAGGATTTAAAAGATGCCTATCCCGTTCAAGTTGCAGAATATGCAGCGGCAAACAAAATTGCCAATGAGCCAGCGTTTAACTGGTGGGTACATACGGTTCTGCGGAAGCGAAATCGCATTGTTGCGAAGGTCAAACGCTATTGGCGTACGACCCACAAATTTGGCATACGTGTGCCAAAGACAGTCGAAGAAGCCCTGATGATTGACGAAGAGACTGGAACCGACTTCTGGCGCAAGGCACTAGGGAAGGAGATGACAAAGGTGAAAGTCGCGTGGAAAAGCGCTGATGGGATATCACCCGCGCAAGCACGAAGCGGGAAGGAGCCATCGATGATTGGCTTTCAAGAAATTCGATGTCATGTGATATTCGACGTTAAAATGGATTTTACCCGAAAGGCAAGGTTTGTTGCCGGAGGGCACACGACCGACACGCCAGGATCGATAACTTACTCGAGCGTGGTATCGCGCGACAGTGTACGCCTGGCGTTTCTGATTGCTGGTCTGAACGACCTCGACGTGCTGGCGGGGGATGTAACTAATGCATACTTAAATGCATCGTGCCGTGAGAAGATTTGGTTTGAAGGCGGCATTGAAACTGGCGAAGACCGAGGTAAAGTCTTGATTGTAACGCGTGCACTATATGGACTCAAATCATCAGGCGCTGCCTGGCGTGCGGACTTGGCGGCAACGCTGTGTCATATGAACTTTACATCAACACAGGCAGATCCAGATGTATGGATTCGGAGTGCCGGAACGCACTATGATATGGTGCTGGTATACGTTGACGACATCCTGATATTCGCGAAAGAACCAAAGCAAACAATGGACGAACTGGGCAAATTGTACGAGCTCAAACCGGAAAGTGTCCACGAGCCCGATATATATCTTGGAGCCAATATGGAGAAGGTCCAATTGCCGAATGGTAAAGTGGAATGGGCCATGGGCAGTAAGACTTATGTCAAGAACGCCATCAAAGTTGTCGAAGGATTAATTGCAGAAGACGATCCGGAAGCAAAGTTGAAGTCAACGGCGAGGAATCCATTCCCCAGCGGCTATAAACCCGAGCTGGATGTAACTCCTGAACTTAATGACGAAATGGGGTCGCGTTTCCTTCAATTAATTGGAATACTGCGATGGGCAATTGAACTCGGGCGCCTCGACATATTTGTCGAAGTATCACAATTGTCCCAACATCAGGCACTGCCACGGCGCGGTCACCTTGAGGCATTATACCACATTTTCGCATACTTGAAGAAGCATGAGAACGGAGCTCGAATTGTTTTCGATCCGAAAACCCCTGATATCGATGAACGTGTGTTCAACTCTGATGCTGATTGGCGAGACTTTTACGGGGACGTATGTGAGGAACTACCCCCGAACATGCCAGAACCAAAAGGTAAATGTGTGAATATATCATGTTTTGTTGATGCAAATCACGCAGGAAATGTTATTACTCGAAGATCGCACACTGGGATTATAATTTACGTTCAGAATGCGCCGATCATTTGGTTTTCGAAACGGCAAAATACCGTTGAATCCTCCAGTTTTGGGAGTGAATTTGTTGCGCTTCGAGCCGCGAAGGACATGCTTGTCGCGTTGCGATATAAGCTCGAATGTTTGGCGTGCCAATTGATGGTCCGGCCAATATATTCTGCGACAATAACGGTGTCGTGAAGAACACGACTATCCCCGAATCAATGCTTGCGAAGAAGCACAACGCAATCAATTACCATGCAGTACGCGAGGCTGTCGCCGCGAAAATCATACGTGTGGGAAAAGAAGACGGCATGACTAACTTGGCCGACTTATTTACGAAGGTACTCACTGCAGACCGTCGTCGAGCACTTTGTCGTCACATTATGTATTAAGAATGACATGCCCTAGGTTATCGACGGTCGCGTGGGCGAGGTCGTTTACCTCCTGGAGCGGATGGAGTCCGCGGGCTGAATACCAGGTCGTTGAGAACAAGTTGGAAAGTGGAATAACTCATTCTGTCCCGAGGAGCATTCATGATTTACGGGGACCGTTTAAATACGGACGATACGGTACGGAAACCGCTAGTACAGTAGTAATCAGAGACATGAGCAGACGTAGACACAAGTTTATCGTTTACTACTTTTGTACGCCTCTCGTGTTACTACTTTATCGTTTATCTCGTCTTATCAAAGGTAAGAGTCGGCCGTTACGTACACACTTGAACGTTATCAATTGAAAATGACATAGCGTGGAACCGAGACTCTTACTACTACGAGGTGTCACGTGTTCTCAGTTTTTCCTCGATTCCGACGGTGCGGCCGGACCTTCCAGGAAGGCACGGCGAAAGTCGCGTACAGGCCTCATTATTTTCGTGTAAACACGAAAAAAACGAAAAAAAACTGTTTTCGGTAGTTTTGAAAACTTATTTTCGGCTTAAATTCGGTAGTAGTTGTTTGTGGCTGTTTACTCACCATTAAGTGCCATAAATTTCCACTTTTCTTTCAAAATGAACTTATTACAAAGTGTACCCACTCTCCATGGTTCTGCATTGTATGCATTTGTTGAATTTATTCCAAAGATTGCTGCTAATTGTTAATTGTACCTTTTCATGTATACCCCTTTGCTGTCTCAGTCAGGAGGGCAAAGCTAGATTCCACCAAGATCATATTGGACATACATTAGCAAAACCACCATGATGTTCTTTCACTGGATTCTACTCTTAAGCTAGTTGGCCCAAACACTCTTTTAACTGCTTTGTGCTTTGCGCTTCCCTTGCTTACTCAGCAATTAATCAGCATCTGCTGTTGCTCCTGTCAAGCCAATACAAACTTCCACCCCACTACAGCTCTGCTGCAGAATTGTCACCAGTAATAAGACATGCACTGTCAGAGATCAACTCATTCACATGAGCTTCTATTGTTCTTCTCTCTTGTTGGCGAGGATCCTGTTTTGAACACACCCTAGCTACTAGTACGCACTAGTAGTAGATCTTGTTCGTCTCCATTTGTCGACAATGATTTTCTTGGCACCATGTTTTCATCAAGAAGAAGGAAACTTTACTCTTTTGCATGATCTGATTTGTGATCCTTGCTTCTGGTTGTACTTTGTTACTATAGGCTAGGTTCATTGTTGCATGTGTTGCAGTCAAGGTGAAGCAAGATCTCTTCTCGTAGTGTGTGCTGTGAACTCGTTACTATTTTCCATTGCCCAGCTCTATGATGCATGTTGCTTTTGAATATGGCAAACAAAGCAATTAATCAGTGAACCATGGAGCTATGTTTTATGCTTTTATTACATATTTGTTGCCCTCTTGTACTTGGGATCAGGAATGCAGCATCATCGCTGCCACTGCCAAAGTTGTACACAGATATCATACCATACACTACACATAATTTGACATCAGATGACCTCCACAAATCTGCAAAGCATACTTCAGAGATCAATCCTGATAGAATTTCAAAGCATCCATGGCCTTCTTGGGTGTCATGGTGAGTACTTTGTAACTTCAGAATTTTAAATTCACTTGTTTATCACTATCCCTTTGACTGTCAAAGTTTGAGCATTTTTAGACGGCGTTGTACGAGAGAAAAGTGCCACGTCACCGTTATTTTTGGTAGTTTCGCAGACCTTAATTTCGGCAAACCTACCGAAAATAAAAACACGAAAAAAATGAGGCCTGCTCGCGTATCGTTGGCGCAATCGATGTCGTACAGTCCGACGGATGCGCACCGGCTGTGCGCCACCGGCCTTGTCGCAGTATTCTGAGTTTTTGTTGATAGGCTGTGGACTGTGGATGTTTTGTTGCTAGGTACCGGTACCTGGTACCGGTAGTCCAATCTGTTGATGTTTTTAATAGAGCATACTACAGTATTGACGTTCTGTTGAGAATCGGTTGATGTTTTATTGATGGTTTGTTGATATTTTGTAGAAAAATTGTTGATAATCTGTTGATAAGTAGGCGGGTGGGGGAGAGGTCCAGCACGTGCATATCATACGGTTTGGTGGTCTCGGTTTGTTGCGCTAGCTGGCAATGAGTTGATAATTTATTGATCGGTTGTTGATATTCTGCTGATATTTTGTGACGCTGTATGGAATGCCATTAGTCATGTTACAGAACTTCACCCACTGTTGATTTGACAAATCTGCAAGCTAAACATTCTTGCTTCATATTGGGCGATTTCGTCATCTTTCATCAGTAGTTTGGTAAAAAGTCATGTCTCAGCCATTGTTGAGCTCGTCTAAATGCGCGCGTTGCCGCGCACTCGTGACGCGTGACGTTAAATCACTATGAATAAGTGACTTCGAGCAAACCTATCGTTCGTCCTGGAAGGTCCGGCCAAAACAAGTTCTAGCCGTTAAGCTCCGTTACCGGAGTAATTCCACGTACGCTGGCTTCCAATAACGTGTGTTGCGATATTTGTAGCTGGAACGGTTGATCCAAACGAGCCGGCAAGGTATTCTCATGCTAAGTGAAATTCCACTTACGGTCAGTGGAATTCCACTTACCGTAAGTGAAATTCCACTTAGGGTAAGTGAAATTCCACTTACCGTAAGTGGAATTCCACTGACCGTAAGTGAAATTTCACTTACATAAATGTCTTCATACGGATCTGCGTAGACGACGTGTCTCTTTCGGATTGTGAGTAAGTGAAATTCCACTTACCGTAAGTGGAATTTCACTTACGGTAAGTGGAATTCCACTTACGGTAAGTGGAATTTCACTTACCGTAAGTGGAATTTCACTTATGGTAAGTGGAATTGCACTGATGATGATCCACATGATAAACGCGCCGGCCTTGCTTTTTTCAGTTGAAAACGACTCAGCGTGGGAACGATACTCTTACTATGATGTGTCACGTGTTCTCGGATTTTCCACGATTCCGACAGTCCGGCCGGACCTTCCTGGAAGCCAATTCGTGTACGACGTATGCATAATAGTAGGAGCCAGGGCCAGATGAAACTCAAGAACTGAGTTATCCCTGTCTTGAACCGGCGAATGCGAGAAACGTGCACTCACATGATATCGACAACGTTTATGGTCGTTTGGGGCGAATCATGATATAAAATGAATATCTTGGCAGCGTTGTGCCTATATACTCTTTATGTATACTTGGGTATGCATTAATGAAATGATGAACATGCAAACTTTTAGGGCCCCAGGCTATTCCTGGGGCGGATTGTGTGGCGTGAAATTAGAATACCAGTATTCTGTGGCGTGAAATTAGAGTACCAGTATTATAGGCATTAGTACTGGCATCCTCACACTTCACACGCACTGCAACCCTTCTCGCATACTCAAACTTCACACATATTGTAGTTCCGCTGTTTTGCAAAACAGGATCCGTCTGTGGTGGCATCGACTGTTATCTGCAACTGTGCATTACACTCGTCGACGCCAGTCTTGACGTTGTCCACCCCTTCAGAGTCTCTCTCGACATGCTCTTTGATGCCTTGAACATCGAATTTCTACCCAGAAAGTTGGTATTCAAACCAACGAACGGCGCTTCGAATCGGAGGAGACATTCGCCCAAATCTTCCTCCCAGTTCGTTTTTCCTTGTAAAGTTTGTATGTTCCATCAGGAATAAATCTTTTAAGGACATTGTCTCGGAATGGATGGCTGGGACACCCCTTGATAAGGCACGAAAGTTGGCATCCGCTGTCATCACCAACTTTGTCCACGATACAAGCTGTGCACAGCGCATGCCCTTCGCTGCACTGTATATCTGCTCGATAGTTGTGGCAAATAACACAGCATGCGTCGCTGTCTACAGCGTTCTCCGCCATGGAATGCTGAGTGCCGGTATGAGTATTCAATAGGATGGCATCTCTGAGCATATCGAGTAGGTCCTTCGTGCTCAACCTTTCTTCAGGGAAAGGAGCCATGCACTGAATGGCAGCCTTGCAAACTAGTTCAAGAGCGTCCGGATTCCAGTCAATGATGGGATCAGCGTCACGCTTCAGCATTGCCCATCCATCGACAATCCGCTGGAATGTTCGATCATCCTGGACGTACATCGCAAACAGGTCAAGGGGTTGAGTGCCGTATCGCGTCGATGGCCTTGCATTCAAGCAGCCCAAAATTAACTCTACCAAGACAATGCCAATGGAATACACATCAAAGGCGGCGATGTAAGGACATGGAAGCCCTCGACCCTTCTTCCTGAGATACTCTGGGCACATGTATCCAGGAGTTCCCAATGCAGGCCCGCCAGTTGAGCTCAATGCGACGGACCCGTTGGAGTTGTCGTCAGGTACAAATTCAGCCAGCCCGCAATCAATCAAACGGGGCGTGAAATCGTCCGCCAGGCAAATGTTTGCACTCTTGATATCGCGATGAAAAACTTTCCAACCTTTACCTGCCACCTTGCAACCACCATTGTGCAAGAAATGAACAGCTCTTGCCAATTGGAACATGATGGACAATCGAACACCTGCAGAAAGGCAAGCTCTGTTGCCGTCATCAGTCACGAAGTCAGCAAGGGAGCCATAAGCGGCATATTCGTACAGCAAGCATTGCTGTGTACGGTCGGCATTCAAACTGTAGCCATACAAGGCAATAATGTTGGGATGCCGGTACGTCTTGAGAGTCTGGTGATATCACACAAAGTGCGCCGTTAGAAGACGTCGTCGTTCTAGAAACGGGATCATGTGCAAATGATAACAATCAACACAGAACTTACCGACAATTCCGTCTCAATGATTTGCCGAATCTCCTTGATGATTTCCTGATCACAGTGAGTAAGTCTAATGGTCTTCACTGCGAACTTCTTTTGTAGTTGGCTATCTTTCGCCAAGAAGACATCGCCAAAGGCGCCCGATCCAAGCTTGTGGTGTTTCTCGACGCACGACTCGATATACTCCAAGGAGAGTTCCACAGGATTAGCGCTGGAAGTATTCATCACGTGAAGAAGCTTGCTTCGATCTTGTTCAATCTTGGCGTCATCCCTAGATGGGCTGTTCTCGTTTTGACGAGGGGGGTCGGCTGTCTGCAACTCTAGTCGACGGCGCTTCTCTTCCATATCCTGTCTAAGTTCTGCGTATTTTCGGCGATTTCGCTCTTCCTCCTCGTCACGGCGCATCTGCTCTTCCTCCACGCGCTGTTGCTCATATGCCATGAGATCCTCCAAGAGACGTGCAACGTCATCTTCTTTCTTCTCGCGAGCCATATCAAGAGCCATGACGCCATATTCATTTGCCATGTGTTCCTCAAGGCAACGAACAACATCATGCTTCTCACAGTCGTGAGCCACATCAACAGCTGTTTTGCCCTTATGATTCTTGAGATTGACATCGACCCGATTGTGCTTCAATAATGCGCGAACCACGTCTACATGGCCATTCCTGCTAGCCAAGATGAGAGATGTGTCACCAGCTTCATCTCTGGCATTCACATCAACGCCTTCGTGATCCAATAAGGCACGGACGACTTCCAATTTGTCGAATGTGCTGGCGTAGATTAGCGCTGACCAGCCAAGATGACTCTGGATACTCGCATCTACCCCTGGGTGTGCCAATAAAGCACGAACCACTTCCACATGACCATTCCAGCTCGCCATCATGATAGCCGTCTGACCATGGTTATCCTTACTATTTACATCCACGTTGTAGTCATCCAATAAAGCACGAACTACGTCAACGACGCCTGAAGAACTCGCCGCACTGAGAATTGAACACCCATTTTCGTCATCTTTGAAGTTCGCGTCTACCCCTCTTTGCAAGAGGTTACAAACCCGTTCGAGGTTGCCCTCGCAGGCTTGCTCATACAGTTTCCTTCCTGGAACTACCTTCATGTTGCAATCACCTTCGGACAGAAGTGTCCATCGAAAAAGAATGTTCACAGAGGTGACGCAACAGGACGTCAATTCAAGGTCAAATTTTAGACCTGGCGTACCACTACTAGCTAGTTGTACGTGTAGGTTGCTACTATTAGCGCCATTTTGAAGGCTTACCTACGTGCAATATGGTACGTCCACGTCGGAGCGACGAAAAGATACCTCTGAATTTGACAGACCTCTTCGGCTAAGCAGTTCATTCACAAGCATCTCCGCCCGATGTAAATCAAAACAAGAAAAACTCTCCAACCACGATGTGAACAAGACAATACTCAACAAAATTGCATCAATTATAAAACTTGTTGAGCACATCTATCATCATGTCGAAAGGAAGAGTAATAGGAAAGTATTGATTATTCCAAATGGGATCATTTGGAGGACTCTGACTCGGATCAAGACGGCGTTGGCACAACAGCCAGCAGACAGCCAAGAGTGACTCGATTGGATGCACCGAGTCGTATCACGACCACTGCAGATGGCACACTCTTGGTAGAAGCAACTGAAACACAAGCACAAAAGCAGGCGTGCAGTAGCAATCAGCAGCAGCAGCGCAGTCCAGCCCCTTCCATGGTCACATCATCGCCAAAGGCTACCGCTCCTGGTACTGCGAGTAATACTAGTACTGCCAGCATCGAGGACGACACAACTAAACAACCTGCGGCAGCGCAAGAGGGATCCACAGGAACAACAACAACAACTGCCGTCACCACCACTTCTTGTGAGCTAGATGCTTCGTGGACTACAAATGGTGGTTACGTACCTTCGTATGGATTGTATTGGTCGCAAGATCGGACTACAGTGTCACTTAGGTTTCGACTTCCGACGAATGCAGTCCCAAAGACGATTTCGGTACAATGGAAAGGAAAGATATACAGCTATAAGGACCGCCATTCAGCTGTGGGGTCCAACAATACGGCTTCCTTTCAGATTTTGTGGAATAACAACAATACACAGGAGGTTCTCGTTCATGGCGACTTGCCTCATCCGATACACTACAATGAACTTGACGACGAAGACGATGATGATGATGAATTGGATTGGGAGATTGATCATGATAAAGAGGGACACAAATACGTTCTGTTGACACTGCCAAAGGCGGTTCCCATGGCTGGTGTGACATTGCGATGGAATAGACCCATGCTGCAAGTTCCTGTTGATGTGGACGATGGTAGCAGTACAATCTCTAGGACTGACAATCCATTTCAGAAGGCTTGGGATGAAGCGCATACAATGTTTCGAGAGAAAATGGCACGTGGGGAGATTCCCAAGCATCCTAGAGCCGCTGTTGCTCCCGACGCAGAATGAAAATCGAGCTACCGGTAGAACTTTCTCACCTCTAGAGTGTTGGAAATAGACAATCGAGTAGCCCGCGCGTCATTGGTTTATCAAAACGCACACGTGTCGCCAATGCGCCAGCTGAGAGCGTAGTAACTGGAAGAAGAGGTACTGGCGGAGACTCACGGAAATTTGATACCTGGGCAGACGTAGTCAAGGCGAATGCAATTGCAAGAAACTCAGGAGAACAGGAAAGGAACAGAAACAAAGGTTTTCGTGACCATTCTGGCGAAACAATCCCTTTGATTTATATCAAGGTTTTATTGACTGCGTTGGTTGATCTCCAGTATTCTAGGTATGCTTCGGAATAAGAGCATCACGGTAGGTTCAGGGCCCACCGTGCTACGAAGCGAACTTCGATTATAACATTGAGACAGCACCACAACTACACTCGCGTACTTGGCTATGACTGATGCATCTCATTAACCCAATCGATTTCCACTCCCCAGATGAGTTCCTTTTTCAATACCGGTACACAATCACGCACACAACGACCTGTTAAATACCTCCAATTGGAATTCTACTATTGGCATCAAATTCAGGCATGACATCGTCGGGAGCATTTGGATTGGCCCACGGGGCCGTTTCTCCATTGCGTTCCGCTTCAATTTCCATCGTCTCCAGATCGAAATGCTCGTCGTCTCTTCCTTCAATGCTCGATCTTGCTGATCTATCAAGGAGCCTCATTTATGCCAGAGTCGAATTGGCCTCTAGCAGCCGAAGGAAGGGTCATCGACCTTTCCCATGCGTGCCATTTTTACTAATGGCACCCTCCATGTGCTCTCCCATGGCCGAAACGCTCATGCGAGCCTCCGATGCCTTCGTGATGCGCTGCTACTGTTCCAAGGGGAGAGCTTCGACGAGTCCCAAGGCACTGCTCGTCGTTATTCTCAGAACGTTGCAAACTAATCTTCGTACTTGAACACAAGGGATGCGTAGGTATCGCCAGCCTTCGCGTGGGCGTGTGAGTAGCTTACGGCATAATTCCAGCCAAGGTGCAATCTTCGCAATCCAGCCTCGAGGCATCTCAATCTCAAAGGGCTCGTGCCCTGCTTCACCCGAGTGTGCACAGATAAAAACGACGCTGTACCTTTGTGTGCACCACTTCCTTGGATTTCTCAGGTATTTCTTCTCAACTAATATAGGAGCCACCCAGACAAGATTCGGACACTCCTTGAACTGACTCGCTGACAGTAGCGCTAGCGCTGCCAATGACCGGTCCAGTCCTTTCGCCAAGTTCTGTAGCCGTGCAATACTTTCGTCCACGCCCTTCTTGACATCGTCCACCACAATTGCCACTTTTTGGACGTCCTTCTTGATGGCATGCACATCGCCCAAAAGTTCGGATTGGAAACCAGCGAATTGCGATTCAAATCGGAGGATCCATCTGTCAAATGTCTTCCTCTCAGCTCGTTTTTCAACGTATCGTTTGTACGTCTCAGCAGGAATGCACCCATACAGATCTTCCTCTTGGAATGGCTGGCTTGAGCACTCCTCAATCAGGCACAAAAGTTGACATCCGCTGTCATCACCAAGCTTGTCCCGATACAAGTAGTGCACAGCGCATGTCCTTCACTGCACGTTATAGTCGTGCGATAGTTGTTGCAGATATCACAACATGGGCCGCTGACTTCTGCGTTTACCGTCTCCGGAGGTAGAATGCCTGCGTAGGTATTCAAACTGATGATTGCATCTCTGAGCTCATCGAGGAGATCCTTCGTGCTCAACCTTTCGTCAGAGAAAGGAGCCATGCATCGAACAGCAGCCTTGCAAACTAATTCTAAAGACGCTGGATTCCAGATGATGGTCGGATCAGCATCACGCATAAGCTTTTCCCACCCATCGACAATCGGCCGATCACGCTCATCCTTGACATACATCTCAAACACGTCAAGGAATTGAGTGCCACTTCGCGTCGAATGCCCTCCATTCAAGCATCCCAAAATTAGCTCAACCAAGACCACGCCAATGGAATACACATCATACGCGGCGATATAGGGACATGGAAGGCCCCTAGTCTTCTTCCTGACATACTCAGGGCACATGTACCCAGGAGTTCCAAATGCCCCGCCGGTTGTGCTCTTCACAGATGGAGTGACAGCCCCCGGAGTAACATTGGGGTTGTCGTCAGGTACAAATTTGGCCAGCCCACAATCGATCAGCCGGGGAGTGAAATCTTCCGCAAGACAAATGTTCGCACTCTTGATATCGCGATGAAACACTTTCCAACTCTTGCCTGACACCTTGCACCCACCAGTGTGTAAAAAGTGTAGTGCTCTGGCCAATTCGAACATCATGGACAATCGAATATCCGCAGACAAGCGGGCTCTGTTGCCGTCATCGGCAATAAAGCCAGCGAGGGAGCCATGAGCGGCATATTCATACACCAAGCACTGCTGTGTACTGTCAACGTTTAAACTGTATCCATACAAGGTGATTATGTTGGGATGCCGGAATCTCTTTAGAGTCTGTTTATAGTGAACGAAATACGCCGTAAGAAGACGTCCAAGTTCTTGAAGCGTATCATTGCTGCGGCTGAGTAAAGACAACACTCAATACAGAACTTACCGACAGTTCCGTCCGAAAGCTTTTGCGAATTTCCTCGATAGTATCCTGATCACATTTAGGGACTAATCATTTTCACTGCAAACTTCTTTGGCAGATGACAATCTTCCGCCAAGAAAACATCGCCATAGGCACCCGATCCAAGTTTGTGGTCCTTCTTTATGCATCGCTCGATGTACTCCAAGGAGAGTTCCACAGGATCAGCAGAGGTTGTCCTCATCACATGGAGAAGCTTGCTTCGGTCTTGTTCGATCTCGGCGTCATCGCTTGAAGGGCCCTTCTCGTTCCGATATGGGGGGTCGTCAGCCACTCGATGCTCAGCTCGCTTTCTTCAGGCCTTCTATTCAACAAGTCCTGTCGATGGCGAGTCTCTTCCAAAGCCTGTTTACGTTCAGCATCCCTGCGTCGATCCCGCTCATCCTCCTCGCGACACCTCTGCTCTTCCTCCAAGCGAAGCTTTTCACCTTCCACGTGTTCACGCAAGAGACGAGCAATATCATAATGTTTCTCCTTGCGAGCCATTTGGAGAGCTGTGCTGCCATCATTAGTCTTGATGTGCACATCCACCCCTTCGTGATTCAATAACTCACGAACCACTTCCAAATGGCCCTTCCTGCTTGCCCAGATGAGAGCTGTGTTGCCGTCATTAGTCTGGATATTCGCATCCACCCCTTTGTGGTTCAATAATGCACGAACCACTTCCAAAGGGCCATTGCTGCTCGCACAGATGAGAGCTGTGTTGCCATTATTAGCCTTGATATTCACATCCACACCTTTATGGTTCAATAATGCACGAACCACTTCCAAAGGGCCACTCCAGCTTGCCCAGATGAGAGCTGTGTAGCCATTGTTAGTCCTCGTATTCACATCAACCGCTTCGTGGTTCAATATCGCACGAACCACTTCCAAAGGGCCATTCCAGCTTGCCCAGATGAGAGCTGTGTAGCCATGATTAGTCTTGCTATTCACATCCACCATCTTGTGATTCAATAACGCACGAACCACTTCCAAATGGCCGTGCGCGCTTCCGCAGATGAGAGCTGTGCTGCCATATTGATCGTGGGCATTCACATTAGCCCCCCCTTTCAAAAGGTCAAGAACCTGGTCGAGATTACCGTTTTCAGCATTCTGAATCAATTTCGTATCCTTGCGTCGATTTCGCTCTTCCTCCTCAAGGCGCATCGTACGACGCTTCTCACCTTCTATGTGTTCCAACAAGACGCGTGTAACAAGATGATCTTTCACCTTCCGAGCCCAATCAAGAGCAGTGCAGCCATCATTGTTCTTGACATTCGTATCCAAACCATCGTGATTTAGTAAAACACGAACCACTTCTAAATGTCCCTTCCTGCTTGCCCAGATGAGAGCTGTACTGCCATCATTAGTTTTGATATTCACATCCACCCCTCTGTGGTTCAATAATGCACGAACCACTTCCAAAGGACCAGTACTGCACGCACCGATGAGAGCTGTGTAGCCTTGATTATTTTTGATATTCACATTTACCGCTTTGTGATTCAATAACGCACGAACAACTTCCCAATGGCTATTAGAGCTTGCCCAAATAAGAGCCGTGTTGCCATATTGATCGTGGGTATTCACGTTTGCCCCCCATTTCAAGAGGTCAAGAACCTGGTCAAGATTACCGTTTTCAGCATTCTGAATCAAGCTCCTTTCCTTGAGTTGATTCTGCGTTTCCTCCTCGCGACGCTTCTCACCTTCCATGCGTTCCTGCACGAGAAGTGCAATCTCATAATTTTTCACCTTACGAGCCCAATCAAGTGCTGAGTCGCCACTATCATTTTTGACATTCACATCCACCCCTTTATGATGCAATAATGCACGAACTACTTCCAAATGGCCATTGAAGATTGCAAGGATGAGAGCTGAGTCGCCGAAATTGTCCTTGGAATTCACATCGACCCCCTCGTAATTCAACAACGCGCGAACCACTTCCAAATGGCCGTACGCGCTTGCACAGATGAGAGCTGTGCTGCCGTCATTATTCTTGATATTTGCATCCAAACTACCCTGATTTAATAAAACACGAACCACTTCTAAATGGCCCTTCCTGCTCGCCCAGCTGAGCGCTGTGTAGCCGTATCCGCCCTTGGCGTTCACGTTTGCCCCTCTACGCAAGAGGCCAAGAACATTGTCAAGATTACCGTTTTCGGCATTCTCAATCAATTTCGTTTCCTTGGATGTAAAGAAACTCATCGTAGTGCTGAGAGCTAATTCGCGTCTGATTGTTAAGGATCCGCAGGTGCTTTTGTTCACCAAAATGCTCGCCACGAAGGCA
>JAKSYS010000635.1:0-36429 GCA_022925895.1 Fragilaria crotonensis | reverse complement strand
GTTCAGATCAAAATCGATGCTTTCAATACGAAGTGGAGCTGATACATGTACAGAACGAACATCTCAATTTCGACTCGAGCTTTTGTATCGGTACTAGTATTGCGGTACGAGTTTAAACATAGTACCTGGACTAGAAAAATTATTCTACTACTAGTGGGTACCTCACATTTGATCGGAGTGTCTACTACAGGAAACTGGACGTACAGTACCCCCAACCTGGTCGTACTCCGTACCAATACTTTTTTCCCCTACAGTATGCAGTACCATGGTACCAACGTAGGAAACTTCATGAAGTACAGTACCAGGTACTTATCATGCCCCAGTATTGCAGTTTATCGCACGGTATATTTTACAGTAGCATTTGTCAAGTAACCTGTTCACAGCAAATTCAATGAGTATTCCATCCAGTAACTTTGAATTCGTATAGTATTGTAGTTCAGTAACGTAACACACTGTCGT
The DNA here is from genome assembly GCA_022925895.1 of Fragilaria crotonensis. NCBI lineage: Eukaryota > Bacillariophyta > Fragilariophyceae > Fragilariales > Fragilariaceae > Fragilaria > Fragilaria crotonensis. Next base: position 35,970 of record JAKSYS010000635.1, on the reverse strand, counting down.
TTCAACATAAATTACCGTCCGTTTATGTACTGTAGACCTGTAGTACATGTAATCCACGTAACAGTGCAACAGTACCCCAGAGTGGTCATACTCCGTAACAGACGGACGCACATAATAATTTATAATATAGTAGGATATCCTACTATCCTACTATATTATAAATTAATTGTGTGCGTGAGTGCGTGCGTCCGTCTGTTACGGAGTATGACCACTCTGGGGTACTGGATGAAATGAATACTGTCTGAATTTTTTCACTTCGCCAGGGTTGAGTACTGAAAGTAAACAGTAACAGTAAAAGTAGTGGTACGGAGTACGACCAGGTTGGGGGTACTGTACGTCCAGTTTCCTGTAGTAGACACTCCGATCAAATGTGAGGTACCCACTAGTTATAAATTAATTGTGTGCGTGTGTGCGTGCGTGCGTCCGTCTGTTACGGAGTATGACCACTCTGGGGTACTGGATCAAATGAATACTGTCTCATACTCGGAGTATGATATATGTCATACATGCATACTGGAGTACTCCGTAAGCGATGTCGGTAAGATTTGCATATACGTAGTTGCGTCAGTGCGTGCGTCTGTTACGGAGTATGACCACTCTGGGGTACTGCACTACTTGCGTATAGTACTGAACTGTACAAACAGTACACACAACCGTGCACAACCCATACCGTACACGTATTCCAAAAGTCCGACCAATTGGGAGGTACCCACTAGTTCGCTCTATAATAGAGAGATCCTCTTTTGCCTTTTTACAGTACAAAATTACAGAACTCCGGACCCAGTACCGGTTCTGGGTCCTCAGCTTTGTAAAATTGAGATTCCATTTTCCCTTAACTTTATGAATTTTGGGGTCCTTCGGTAAATTTGAAGCCCGAATTTCCCTTCAACTTGACACTGAACAAATTCCGTTCCACGTGTTTACTTTGTTCGGAAAGTACCTCCACGTGGAAAACAATATGTGTATATCAGCGTACATTCTAGTAGTTTGTAGACTTTTCATCTTGCGGCGCGCTCTGAATTGAGGCGGCGCGCTTTGGCGTGTCACTGGAAGTTCGCGAACACAAAAAACTGTATCTTGTATCATGTCCTCATCGGAACTCGACGATGACGTTTGCCATTCCGATGTGGTTGTTCTAGAACAACCACATCGCGATGTAGGTCATTCGATCGCCCTTGTTTCGGGTGATTCAACGGAAGAAACGACATCTTCCTCCGGCAACGTGGACACGAGAAACTTGGCGTCTTCGTCACGTGCTCGATTGAGGTGGTTGCCCGCGTCAACAGTCTCAACTGTCAAGAATGGAAGGGTCATGCAGGTGGCTCCATTCTTGACAGATCCCACAAATTTGATGGACATCATGCTTGTGCGGCAGTTGATTGCAGACTTACCGTTTGAGGCTCCTCATGGGAAGAGCATGGCAGCCTGGGCTACAAGTGCCAAGTATCTGAGCATATCTGCAGCTCCGGATGGAAATGCAGTGTTCCCTTCAGGTTGCAAAGCGCGTCAGATGAAGAGTCGGTTCCTTGAGTTGATGGCATTCATCAAGAAGTTTGAAAGGAGTGTTCCGTTGAACTCTGGTTGCGATGATGAGGATCGCTCGACTGAACTTCAGTTGGGACTAGAGGAACTCCTCGTACGCTATTCCGCAGCAACGAACAACGCAGCGATGCTAAACACTTCTTCGGCCGCAGAAAGGGAAAAGGACAAAAAGGAGGCCAAAGCTCTTCGCGATGCTTCTATGGGTGAATTCTCTGTTGAGCAGCTTCGCGATTTGAGACAAGCTGGAAAGAGGAAGCATGCACCAAACTGTGTGTCGCCAATTCCCTCGAACAATGACGTCATGGCTTTCCATAAAGCTGCGAACGAGCGCATGGAGGCACGAGGCCGCACCAAGGAGTCAATTAGTAAGGAAAAGCTTGTCTTGAAGGCCAAGCAACTTCAAATGAAGGAAGTTGAACAGGAGAGGGCGTTCAAGTTGAAAGAGCAGGAGTTGAAGCTGCAAGCCGACATGTTCAGATTTTTTCAGGAGCACATGTCCAAGAAAAACAACGGAGGAAGTGGTAGCAGCAGTGATGAATAGTCTATCTAGATAGTACTTTTGAAATAGCTACTAGTAGAGTTAGGACTCAGGACTAGTTGTCAATCAGTGACAAATATTCATCGATTGTAAGGCTATCATTGGCACAATCAAAAAAGCTCATGGTCTGGTTTCCATAATAGCAAGTTCGCAAATTGGAAAGGAATGTTGCAATGATATAGTACTTGCCAATCGGTGACTTGAAAACCTTTAAGCCTGACTGGAAGTTCAGAAATGACCAATACTTGTTAATGTAGGAAAAGCCCCATTCAACTGACTCACGAACACTTGACATTTGTGCGTTCCACAAAGCTTCACGAGAACCTGGACGTGGGTTTCGATATCCACCAAAAATGTATGCTGATTGCGGATATGCTGGATCAGCATACAAGGAATATATGTTGTTTTCTCCATCTTGCTCATTTTCACCAGCTGGCATCATGGCGCGAAGTGATTGCAACAACCCACTTTCAGTCAGCATGTAGGAGTCATGTCGCTTTCCATTGATAGCACCAAACATGCATGCAAAAAAGCCGTCTGGCGTGACAACAGACTGAAACTTAATGCCATGGATACGTTTGTGTCCACTATACATCTGTTCCTGATAGTAAGTTGGACGGCATGTCCTGCGCAATGTTCCATCAAGGAACCCCCAAACATTGTTGTCTAATCCACACTTTGCGTTGATGATGTTAGAGTAACGGGGCATAAGGTGATGAAACAATGCTGGATTGTCAAGGTACTGCACCGCAAGGGAGTACATAGCACACACCATTGCTTTGATGCCGATGCAAATTTTATTTCTTCGAAATCCGAAGAATTCTTCCATGTCGCGGCGAATTCGACGTGGTCTAGCAAGTCGAAAAAGGACCAAAAGCAAAAGAGTTTCGTAAGGTGCAGAATAATGACCATCTCCAAATACAATTTTCTCTTTTGTTCCAACAAGATGAGCGGAAAGTCGTGGCCAGAGCTTATCTGACACTTCTTGCAAATGTACCTTTCTGAATCGAAAATGAGTCAGAGCATCATCAGCAGATAACTGTTGAACTGTCAAACCATCCTTCCAACGCCAGTTTATGGTAGGATGCTCAATAATCTGGTTCAAATCAAGTGTAATCGCATTCGCATTGGAAAATGCGAGAAGGAATTCGTCAAGAAGCTCCATCTCGTCATCATCGTCGAGTTCCTCGTCGTCGTCGCTGTCGCTATTCATACTACAGTTGGACGAAAATGATGAGGACGAGCTACTGCTGCTATCCTCAATCTCATTCAAAAGTATGAGTGCGGTTTGCTGCCAAACGAGGCAGCGGTGACGCTCCAAAAATGAACTCCATCGTCGAATCGACATGTTTACGATTTGCCGCGCTTTGTGAGGATGGAATAATCAAATCGGCTCGGCGACTGTGAGTCCCGTTTAAAAAGGAATCTTAGTTGAATGACACTAGAAATTTCGAAGGAATCTGAGTTGTGAAATTTATCTTGTTTTTTCTAAAAAGAGGACATCAATTTTACACTGTAAATTACAGGAACAAATTTACGCCAAATCTTCGTAAGGTTACGGGTTCCGTACTGTAAACAATAAAAAGAGGATCTCTCTAATGGCGCCGTCATTTTTCAATTCTGAAGGCTGGATACCATAGACAGCACCTTGGGGATACTTTTAAGCACTTCATATGGTACTGAAGATAGATAATTGATTAAGAGATGATTAGTCGAATATTTTTTTCATCGAATTTTTTTGACATAGTACCTGGACAGTTCAGTCACTAGTGCAGTGCATTGAGTCCATTTCCATTATCTCATATTTGTTCGACGTTTTTTGCACGTTGGTCCATCTGCAGACAATCCTGCATGTAACATCTCAGTAGTTCACCCTTTAGAGCATGTCTTATCATGGGGTTAAGTGAGTCCCGAATCGAAAAAAAATCAAAAAAGCAAGTCTTATGGGAGGGTATAAGTCATTTTTTAGGATCTTGAATTTGACCCCCTGGGGTCTATTTTTTAATCCCGGGTCTAAATTCAGCGAATTTGACCCCAGGGTCAAAGTTTAGACCCCTCGGGGTCTAAATCATCTACGCGTTTCCTACGCCATGTATATACCACTATCCCCTTTTTTTGGGCACGAATTCTGCTCGTCAAGGCACGGTGTGGATGTCACACATCACTACATGTATGCATACGACTAGTACTAGTACTGCATACACAACAATGTCACCTCCACAACGCATTCTCAGGAGCAGAGATGTGAGCACTCCTGTTGATTTTGTTCCATTGTCTTTCCACAATGCTCACCCCATGGTCATCAGTCTCCTGTGGGTGTGATTTGCTTCGGCAATCAAATTTGCCGTGGCAATGTTGTCGTTGTTGACGAGTGATGAGTGATGAGTATACAAGGGGAGCTCGATTCTTGATTTTACCATACACTGTTCTTCAAAAGGGTTTGAGTTATCAAGTTAAAAATGATAAGACTTGCTTTTTTTCGTTCGACGTGGAGGATCTAAACTTTAGACCCCAGGGGTTAAAATGTCAAAAATTTAACCCCATGATAAGACTTGCTAAAGATACATCACAGGCCTATGTGCTACGATTATGTTGCCTTAGAAGTGACACATTTGTAACGAGGGCATTCGAATTGCAGTTGATCTGCACAACGTGAATATATTGTATTTCGTAATAAAATTATTGATTTTCGTGCGATTAAATTAGTAGCATGAGGTAGTTTGTAGGGAAACAGCCGTAGGATGAAAAAATTGATTCCCGAACAAACTAAAATTTTCATAAGTTACTTTGACGATGTCGACTTTGCGGTAGCCGCTAGAAATGAAAAACTTACCGATAGGAAAACAGAGTCAGGCATTTGCTGCAGCATCGGTCTACCAACATTTACCACTGGGATCACAAGAGCACTGAAGTCTTTCTTTCCTTTCCGTGACATGCTACGGTGATAAGGCGCTTAATTATGAAATTGAAACTAAGGTGAGCCCGGAAAAATCTCCATTTTTTTCTCGTTCCAACTTTTGAACACGACCACTTCAACAAAAAAGTCCTACAGTAACCCCCTATCGTTCGGGGCGTACTATCGATGTTTACTCAGGTGCATCATCGATCTTACTGGATGAATACTTTGAAATCACTAATATTTTATTCCGTCCAGGTACTCGTCGTAATTTTGACCGTCCAGGTACTGTGTTTAAACCTGTATATGACTCGTGATTCGTGATGTTTGTAGTGTGCAGTGTGCAGTGTGCAGTGTGCAGTGTGCAGTGTGCAGTGTGCAGTGTGCAGTGTGCAGTGTGCAGTGTGCAGTGTGCAGTGTGCAGTGTGCAGTGTGCAGTGTGCAGTGTGCAGTGTGCAGTGTGCAGTGTGCAGTGTGCAGTGTGCAGTGTGCAGTGTGCAGTGTGCAGTGTGCAGTGTGCAGTGCGCAGTAGATGCATTTGCTATCCATGGCACCATGGTGTGTCCAGTGTCATTGTCCATGGCTACCTACCGTAGAATAGTACTTGTACGTTGTACAAGAACAGCATGGTTCATAACCGGTAGAAGAGTTCCAGTACAGCGAGTGGACAAAGGCGTGACGATGAATGATGACAGATGACGGTGATGACTTGATGACAGGCCATGATCCTGGATCCGATTAACTGGCACTCTAATTTCGTCATCATACGACATTCTACATATTGGGACTGGCGAGTATTCCATACATTACTGGAATACAATACTGTTATTACATGGAACAGTATCGCTACAACGAGTACTCCAGTAATCGGATCCCTTCGAGTCTATGAGTTATGAGTACATCTTTTGCTTTTTGCCACCGAAGTGGTATTTTCCATTCTGGTCAGTATGTGTGTACAGGATAGGTCTGTAGACACTTGTAGATACGGTGCCTCTGGTTACAGTATCGTTCAAAAAATTTCCAGTTATTTTTGCCACCCTGGTGGCACGTAGGGTGGCAAATTTTTTACGTGAACAGTGCGTTGATTTGCCACTCGATCCGTGTTTTTGCCACTCGAATTAGTCGATCGCGAATACGGGACTCCGATGCAAAAAAAATGGGGTGTGCAGTACGCAATGCATTGTGCAGTCCCAGAAGATGTTGCTGGTCATGCCCCCTACATTACACAGTATATATTCGTTTTGCCACCCACCGGAGTGCGGCTGCGACTCTCCAGTATTGTTGTTTTGCCACCGAGTCATTGCACTCGATTTGTCCTCTACTGCTAGTAGAGTACAGTATTACAAGTAGCGTACGGAATAATTACTGGCGGCTACAGTACTGGAGTCGTCAGCGTAGAAGTACTGTACTACAGATGATAACAGTAACATACTCCAGTACTTTCGCCAGTACTAACAAATTTCTACATGTTGAGTGTTATGTTGAAAAAATAAGAGTGCAAGTAAATTGGATTTTTACAAATATCTGTAACATCTTACATGCAATCTTGTTTGCTTCATGACCTCAAGGACAACGTAGAAAATGTCAAGGATTCAGACATAGTTGACTTTGCAAAACAAAGCAACTTCTATGAATCACTCCATGATGACTTGATGCAATCATGGATGTGTGTGACAGCATATGGAGTGCCCAATCCAGGTCCTGAAGATAAAGCACAAGTTGCCATCAATATTTATGACATGTGTTGTGCTTCTATTGGGCTTACTACTGTTCTCAAAACAATGTGGCAAGATGGCAGGCATCCCAGTCTTTGTGACTACTAAGTTTGTAACAGGCAACAGTGATAGATACCATCATGCATGTTGACTGGTGTGGTTGTTCTGTCCAAGAATGCATGCTGATGTCCAAGCAATCCTGTCCCAGCATGCAATGCATGCACATACTAGTACCAAAGATTTCAAGCATAAAACCACATCATCAGCTTGCAACTAGATCATGTTCTTTCTTTAGCAGAGCATGCCCATGAATCCAATGATAAAGGTGCTGGATGATGGATATGCATGGGTATCAGCATGACTTGTTATGTGACATAAACAAGAAGTAATAATTGAAAGGTCACTTTAGTAAATTCCAATTAAGAGAATGAGATATAAAGTGGACGAAGTTGAGGATGCCTTGAAAATTTTCTAGACCATTGAGTGAGCAACATACTAGTTGCTTGCCCTATTGCCTGCTGCTGGTTTCATTTGCTGTCTCCATATTGGAGCTGCCAAGAAGCATAACTGCACAGACTTCAGTAGAGGAAAGCAAAGGAAGGTTCTTTTAAAGGCCACATATCTTAGCATGACAACGGCATGTGATTACAAGATCAGCATGTCAACAGTCAACTGGATCAATCACTTTGATCACTTGATGTTGATTTTTGTTGTTTGCCTCGTCACATGTCCAATGTCCAGGCGGGACTTCAACTCTGATACAACAACTTCCAGTTCCTTGGATATGCTAATTGCTGTTTCTTCTTTCATAGCAGGAGAGCATGAGGGGTTGTTGAAAAGCCTTCCACATGTCACAAAACCCATACCACTGACAAGAATTCCTGAGGGTTCCAGTTTACTACTAATAGTGCACAAAGTGTGTGAGTGCTGACACTCAGAATATATTTGCACCCTAGTATTAAGCACAAGCCTATCCTGTAGTACTAAGGATGATAAGTGGTGCATGGGCCAATACTTCTGAGGAGTGGCACTAAGAAATGCAAGATTTCAAGTACTACAGAAGCTAAAAGCTATCATAACTTTCATTCACATGATCTTGAGGAGTTGTACAGTAATGAGAACTGGAGTAGTTGTCATGAAGTTGGATGCCTGTTGAAACTGATTTTTCAAAGAAATCAACAAAATTTGACTTAGTCTGGAGTCTGGAATGTACAATGTACTCCAATGCCTTGTACCTGGTACCACATAAAAATGGCTTTGACCCGATAAATTGGCTTTGAACCAATCTCTTGTGAAATTCAAGGAACTCTACACAAAAACAATCCATTTTCCATTATTTCACACCGTGACCTATTATAAAGCTCTCCTCAGATAACCAATAGAGATATGTTCTGCTGATAGAAAAGCATTTTAAATGCTCAATTCTCTAAAAAACGCATACTGTAGATGAGACGTCAAAACATTGTTGCACGACCATTTTTCACATGTCGAGGATGCCCTCCCAATTTCTACAAGCTACAGTTCTGTATATTTTCATACGTTTGAGAGAATTCCAATTGGCGTTCGTTCTACACTGTGTGGTACAAACAGCTCGTACAAAACCCTGTACCAATACGAATTTCGATTGACGATTCACTCATCGAACTCTTGTGAAAAAATATGAAGAACGGAATATAAAATATTATATATATATGTATTTATATTTATACACGACTTTGAGCCAGTAAATGAAAAACGAAGACTTGTATATCATCGATCGGCAATTCGGATCTTGCTCCAGTACTTTGATCATTCCTCATTGCTGTTGACAAGCAGATGAAGGATCAATGATATAAGAACTGTTTGTTGAACATTTATGTTTCTACGGAGATATAGTAATTTAAAACTCTTGTGAAACTATTGGTTCCAAGCCATTTTTATGTGGTACGGTTACTTTGTCCGAGTACTGGTACTTTGTAGCCCAGGTAACGCTGGTACAAGTAGTCCGAGTACTAGGTACTAGGTACAGCTCTAGGTACTAACCGTAGTAGCGTCGTATCTACATTACTTGTACCAGGTACATACGACTAGTAAATGTGTGCTACGTGTATTTGCTGTCGCTCCGCGTTGTTCGTTCGCACCCCAAAATTAAAAATTACTGTTAGACGAGGAAGTGACTAGTAACGTACACTTCGTAGTTAATTCTGCGACATGTACATTTAATACTACGCCTACTTGGTGGCAAAAATATGAGCACAAAATCAAGCTGGCACAGTAAATGGTACTGTACAAGGTACAAGTACAAGTACATGTACTGTATGATACCTGGTACTACCGGTAGAACAACAAACGACTAGATGAGGACTGGGTGCAACGGTGCAACACGTACTGTGTATGTCATCCAACTATCACTCCAAAATGCAACCTACCATAGGCACTTTGTACCAGGTATACATACTACTACTACTAGTAGAGTAGGTGCAAGTATGCATACCCGTTCACGATGTACATTTCGTCTACGGTACTAGGTACTATAGTCCAAGTCCCACCTACGATCACGTACGATTCAACCGTCGCAAGAGTGTTCGAAGTTTGAGGCCTCGTTGTACGACGGGGGACGGGGGAGTGGACCGTTGGCGCCTGGGTGGCACACATGCCTGGTATAGCACGATGAAGTGAGAGACCAACGTACACGAACCCATCCGCGGCAATCTTTGGACATTAATTCCAGTTGCAAACATTATTCCCTGGCACGCTGCCAATCATGCCTGACCCGACGTCGTCGCCACCGCGTTCACCTTCGATGCAGGGTGGAAGGGAGGGAGAAGACGATCAAGCTGCTGGATCCTCAAACAATGCTGCCCTGCACGAGCAATTTAAACTCCAGTCGCAGAAGGCGATTCGCAACTTTTTCTATCCCGGCCGTGGAGCCATTGCACCCCAGCACGAAACTGAGTCAGGCGAATCGAGTTGCAGCGGAAATAATAACGTCGATGAGGAAAATCGCCTGTTTGTGGAGCAGTTCTGGAAGTATTACGATGACATTATCATACTATCTATCTTCACGCAGTTTGGCATATTGTTTCGTTTGGCCGCAGCAGGCTGGTTTTCTTATTTCGATGGGACGTTTCGAGAAGATTCGGCGCTGTTTGTCAATCTACCCCTCAACTCTCTTTCATCCTTTCTTATGGGATGTCTTGCATCCGGACCAGATCTCATGAGCATTATTGAAACTCGTTTTACACCTGACCAGAGACAAGATGAGGCGGAGGACGAACACGATCCGCTCTTGCATTCTACAGATTCGCCTCGTTTAGAACGCTTGCGACGTCGTAAACGCAATCGCATCTATCGACCTCGTCCAAGGAAAGGAGACGCAGAGCTTCGCCATGTGCAGCTTTTGGCTCTCGAGCGTCGTATTCGTGCAAGTCAGTCACTTCTTCTGTTTCCGGTTGCGAAGGAAGAGGCTGACTTGATGGAGCATTATTTTTCGGATGGCTATCGGCGCAATCACGATGAAGAAGTTACTGATGTCGTTAACGAAGAAAGTGACGGGAAGAATGAAGATGATGATGAATCGCGAAATGGCGAAGCAAATCGACCCACACCTCCCAACAACCTCACAATGACGCTGTTGACTATGGCACAGCGCTTGAACGCGATCTGGATCAAATCATATACGATGTGTCGAGTTCTCTTGCTGGACATGTTCAAAGTGAAGCCAGAATGCTGACCTCCAACCTTCAACGGCTTACCAAAGTCACCCTCGCTGACGGTTGGAAGGTAGGGACAACTCCTGCTGCCATGTCCGAGGATCTAATGCTTGGACTTCGAGACGGGTTCTGCGGAGCGCTGTCATCCTTCAGCTCGTGGAATTCCAGTATGGTCTCTTTGATTAGAGCTGGGAATGTCCAGGAAGCCCTGGTGGGGTATCTGTTGGGCCTGCAGTTGCCAATTGTCTCGTATCGATTCGGTCAGCATGTCGCGGTCTATATCTTTGCATGGCGATGTCGGCAAGAAGTGAGGAGGGATGAACGCCGTGGTTATGGTATTCGGCTCTCTCAAAACGAGCACTCATTGGATCTCGGAGAAGAAGGTTCTGAAGGGGATCCGACACCGCCTGCGAAACCGAAGTTGGAACTGCCTTCTGTGCGCTCAGTTGCGACTGCATTCTTTATCTTGTCGATGGTGGCACAAGTCGTTTCGCTGGGATTCTATAAAGACCCTGAATCCCAACTCATCGCCTTGAGCCTGTTGTTTAGTCCTTTCGGCGTCATGGCCAGATGGCGACTATCTCGGTATAATGGAATTCGCCCTGGCTTCCCTCTCGGTACCTTTACTTGCAACTTGCTGGCATGTGCTCTCCATGGATCGCTCGGATCTTTGCTGGCGGGAAATCCTGGTCCCCGAGAACGCATTGTTCTGGTTGCCTTCATTTCTGGCTTTGGTGGAACTCTCAGTTCTGTTGGTATGTTTATCGTGGAAGTGCTGCAAGGCATTGACCCACTGCTTCTTCGCTTGAATGGTGTTTATTATGCATCGAGCACCATCTTCTGGGGTATGGTGATTGGTCTGGTCACTATGTCTGGCGTAGATTGGGCTGATCGGGTAGCGGGACACCAAAACTAGGCCAGGTGACTGATGGATGCCCTGTTTTATCCGAGTAGTTCCTCGTACCATAGAATACTTTGAGCTTAAATACTACCGGTAGGGGCATGCATTCATGGCGAAGAATTTCGTTTCTGGCGTACGACAAACGATCAATGACACAGTCGTCCCTTGTCACTTCTATTGGTGCCAGGTAGGGTAATTTGTGCCTGTCCGTGTTCGGTTGATGTTGCGCTCGGCGTGAGAGGAGTTGTGATTTGGCTGGTTGGGTGTGATTACTTATTCTGAATAATGGCGATCTGGGCGTGACAGTCATAAACTTCAGGGGAAATAACGAAACACCATTTAAGTGTTCATTTTATTTTGGAGGGGGAATGACAATATCTCACACACAAGTTTGTGTTGCCCAGCATTCTGCAAAACAAGAATTATGATAACAGAATTACTGTTTTACCATTTCAACCTAATAGGTATGACCTTTTCAAGAAAACCAATAGCTTTGCTCATTGTTGTTCCAATATCACCCATACAGTCTGCTGATAATTAGTATTTCAACCAATTCTTAATTCTCATGCCTGCCACCCTCACCTGATGTAGAGGACACCGAAATGAGCATCATTCATGACTGTGCCATCAGATTTATCCTCATGTTTCCCTTTGAAATTGTTTCAACTTCCTCTTTTCATATTCAGTATATTAAATGTTCCAACTCCATTGAGTGTGTTCATAAACTTGTGCAAGTGTGCCATGCTGGCCATGCCTCATAAATGGCACTTGTTTATCAAGGCTGCCACTCATGGTGTGTTCTTGGCGATTGATTTACGCATGCATGACAACAGCGCTGCACATAGTTTCTCATACAAGCAAAGTAGAGTACAGTTTGCTTCGCCAATCTTAGTTAGCACCATTTGTCATCCATCTAGCTACATCATGACACCTGAGAGGACTCCGATTCTTGCATTGTTGCCATCCCTTTACTTCAACTGTCTCCAGCACTTGCTTGTCCTCCACAGTGGTGGATCACACCAATTCTTCTGTCTTCAATTGAGTTCAGACACTCTGTTCAGCAGCTCCCTCCTAAAAATTGTTGCAAAGTAGCCGGTCACTTCCCCGGTAGTCCGCATATTGCACAAACCACTCTCAAGGCAACTGAGCTTGATATGCCATGTCTGAGCAGCAAGGAATTTCACAGTACATCAGTTGTTGACAGCATTATCCAGTGTATGGCTTTTCTGCCGAACTTGTCAAGAACCTTTCCCACCCATGATTGGTAGCATGATTGGTAGCCTTGCTTCTGAGCCCTTCCTTCTTTCTCATCAAACTTCACTGCTTCTTCTCTCACACATGACCAACAAGAAGATGAAACAAAGGAGGATCAGAAGGCTTGTCCCAGCCTCTTCTTGGTTTCCCACAGATACTGATCATTCAATTTGTCTTCGTGGTGTGGCTGCATACTTCAATGTTGACATATCATTTTTTGAAAATCCGGAATGCGCTCAAAAGCGCATTCACCAATAGAGTACTGCAGCAGTCCTTGTTAAGAAGGTCAATCTTTCCTCAACACATTCATTCTCCTCGAGCAAAAGTATGCATATATACAACAGCAGACAAATGCAGCCATTATTAAGAAGGTCAATCTTTTCTCAACACATTCATTCTCCATGAGCAAAATATGCACATATACAACAGACAGATGCAAATGTGATTCATCATTGTGTTCAATATAAAGACTGCCCATCACAGGAAAGTGGTTTTGACTGCGGTATCTCATGCCATTTCAATTCTTTTGCATCATTCTCAACAAAGTGGGTTAAACGTGGAAACATTCTCAAAGGCTGAAGTAACAAAAGCAAGATCACATTTGCTGGTGGAGGGGGGTGTTCTGTTCAAATCTGCAGTCTTGTCATCTTAATAAACTGTTTGGCTGCACCAACCACTACCATTTGCATTTCAGAAAGGACAAGACCAATTTTGAAATTTGGTCAAGGTGAGACTTTATTTGCTCAATACCTAGTTGGAAGCAGGACTTGGGTAGGTCAATGCTCCTCACTACTAGTACTAGCCAAGTCCAAGGGTGATGGCTGTATGCCCTAAGCATTTGTTTCTAGGGAATTTGGGCTGCGGAAGAAAAGTATCAGCAGATGAGTTGTTAGTAAGGGTCAACACATCAACCAGGGTCACCAACAAGACTGGCATTGTACTCAGGCTGCAGTGGAAATTCTCAAGTCAATTCAGAAGCCAATTCCGACTGCCGGATCACTGGTAGTGAAGGTACTTGTACATAGGAGCAAAGAATGAAGGGTATTGGAATAGTAACCACATGAGTTTACAGTCGTTGGAGGACATCATTGATTTTCTAACTGCTGTAGCCTGATTTTGATATGGGCTTGGCTTCTTGTTGTTTGACCACAGTCGAGGAAATGCGGTATTTAGTAGTAATTGTACTACAGTACTCGAGTACATCAGTATTACTTCGGAAATGCAACCGGTGTTGTACTATCCAATAGGAATCCAGGGATCTTGCGGATTAATTAGAACTGGTACTATGTTGCATAATAGGGGTACTTGATGACGTTTTTTCATGCGTTTGAGTGGGGCATATCAACTGCAAACGATACTAGTACCAGCATTTTGGGATCTGCAACATCTGTTGCACCTACGGTATACTTACGTGCTTCGTATATGGAATGAATGCAACTTTTTTCCCGAGGTACTCTTCTACATATTTGTAGTACATTTGCCCCACAAAACAAGAGTACTGTTCTTATCATGGTCGACACCAAAACTCTGAATAAGTACAAATGTATTCTTGCTTCATTCATGTCGTTTGTCCACAACCGAGCGGTTGGAAGTGAGTATTCTCGTGATCATGTGCATGCAATGGAAGTGTTGGCTGCTATTACCCCAAGTGAGGTGTCAAGGTATCTGAATATGAAGGCATTTGGGACAACGGAGCCGGCAGGGGATGCAAACCCAATTTCGGCACGAGCAAACTCGTTGGCAATGGACAAAAAAGCAATTTCGTTTTTTCATGCCGAATCGCGACACGTGGAGTATGACTAAAAAGTGAAGGAAACCCTACCCGCAGTGCGCTGGTGAATGCCCTCGTCATCAAGCGCGTCAAGAAGAAGGAGGCGAGAAAACAAGGGGTGGATTCGCAAACTCGACGTCCAATGTTAGGTCAGGAATTTGTTGCTATGCATGACCTTTTGAATCTGTAATGTTCTATCTGCAGGCTGTAGGAGCAATAATGCACATGATGTTTTCTGGAAAAGGTATGGTATATTGGCGATGACAAACTTTCAATTTCATTTGATAGCTCGGGTGGATGACTCAACGCAACTAGTATTGGAACACATTCGAGTACATGACACGTTTGCAAGCGCTCTGAAAACAAGGTTGAACTGGTCCAAAAATGTGGATGACAAATGGCAAATTGTGCTTGGTTCTCTAAATCCTGTGTATTGTGTTCTTTGCTCAATTGCTTTGTGGCTTGAGTTGAATCTGAAATTGAATCCGACAGCAATGAATTCGCCGTACGTTTTTGGTATCAGCGACGACGTACGTGTTCCTGAAGGCGGACTTAAGTCTAAGGCAATGATTCAAGCTGCATTTACTGTCCTGTTCAGGCGTGAGGAATTCAGAGGCAAACAACAAGGTGCCAAAAGAGGAGGAGGTGAAGTGTCCATGCTGGGAAGTCACAGTATTCGAACGTATGCTGCTACCGTCTACGTTCGCACGAAGATGTGGAGTGACCAAGGATGAGAAGGATATCAGAGGCCGATGGAAGGGATCAGGTAGAGTATCAGACATGTATGATGACGTTGAACTTCCTTACCCAGACGCAAAGGTTGCTGAGAAGTTGTGTGGTGGTGGTCCTTGCTTTTATGTGTCAGATCCCGCACTCGACGCGACGATGATGAACACTTTTGTCCTGAGTCACGTCGTTCCGAATATCAGGAAGCGACTCCTGATTCCGCTTGTCTTGTACTTGGTAAGGCTTTGTTGTGGCTGATTTGCTCGCCAGTTGCTGACGAGTATATTCCGAATGATTTCAAACGAGATGTACTTTTGGAATGGGAGCATGTTCGTGGTGCTGACTATGATGCCGAGTTGAATCCAATCAAGAAGATGGCAGTGACAGTGTCGGGCAATCATGGAGCAGTGTTTATTGACATGGTTGGGACAATTGAAGTTGACGGAGTTGCTGGACAAGAACATGGCGGTGTGCCCGGGACAAACAATGTGGCAATTTGAAATCAGTTGTTGGGAATGCAATCAGGTTTACTCTCACTACGACAAGACAACTTGGAGCTCAAAACAGCGATTAACATAATCAAGGTGAATCTGGAGCAGTGCTTTGGCATTTTGAATGGTAACATGAGGCGAATTGCATTGCAACCTGCGAGACGACGGACTGCTGGTGGGGGGAGAGGAGACGACGAAGGCGCAGCGGGGGAGGTACCCGAACGAGCTGCTGCGAACGACCTCGCAGTGATGGCGACGCTGATGCCGACGCCCAGAAGTCTTCACGACCTCTGGCAAGAGTATCATCATGATGTCGGTGGGAGGAAAGCAGCTAGACTGTTCTCCTACTCTGAGCGAGGTCGCTCAAAGCATCGGTACCACCGCCAAAAGGTGGTGTGGGATTTGGTGGGATGACTGATTCGGTAAGGTGACATGGCAGAGACTGCCATAGACAAGATTTATGCTGTCTATGGCGGTCAGACTTCAGTGACCAACATAATTAATGGACTTAAGAGGGATAAGAAGGATGGGACTCTGAATCCCAACTTCCGAGTTTAGCTCGCCGTATGTTTTCTACTGTACTAGTACGATACGAAACTATTTCTTACCATTTACACGTACTGTCGTACTGTCGTACGCCGGAATCCTCCAGTTTAGCACGGCGACAGCACGGAGTTTTTTCTACTTGGGGAATATACTATGCCCTACATGGTTGTTTTAGTAGTACATCCGTATGGCATAGTGCTACTTGTACCTTTGAAGTACTCGAGCGTGGTACTGTACTATCATATGTGTTCATAGTTCACATACATGTAATCTAATTCGTGGTTGCACTTTCCTTGGGGAAACGGCATAACGGATGTGTCTCGACTGAAAACTACTATACCATTAACCCATCCCTTTGTTCCACCGTGTCACGGCAACTCCCACCAACGGATAGATGTCGAAGGAAAATCATGTGCTCCGTGTGACCTCGAGTACCAGTGTATACTGAAACACTTGTGAATAAACCCGATATTGTGCGAGTAAGTCCACATGATTCAAAAATGCATTGGCGAATGTGTATCGAATTTTGATGCTTAATTTGTCGACGTCGAGAAAAATAGTCAATCCCTGATCCTGCAATCTCCACAGAATCCAAGTGAATTTCTATGCTACGGATCATAAAAAGATTCTTTACCGACAAGCCATTCAACCGAAACAAACATGGGTGACGACGCTGTTGACGAAGAAAACATTGCCCTTTGCTGCGCTCTCTGCTGTGTGAACTGCGGTATCTACAAGGTATGTCGTACGATTCACCACTTCCCTGCTGCCATCATGTCGTCATTGTGAATGATTTTGGAGTTCTCATTTTGATGTGAATCTCCTCTTTCCGTGCAACAACAGGATGGTGACTGCACTGGCTGCTCTGGAAAGCTAGGATTCTGCTGCTTGCAGTGTGAAGTCTGCTGCAAACCTAGCGCCCTTGCCTCCCGCTCATCTGCTGTGGTCCTAAGTTTGAGTGCGACGGCTGCTCTGTCGTCAATGCTCAGCTCCAGGTCTGCCAGCTTGTCATCTCCGCTGCTCTTCCATGCAACAAGGAGGTGCCAATTGCTGTCTCTATTTTTGGTGCTACTGTCTACCCTAAGGTTGGCTGCTGCGTGAAGATTGGCGACTTGAAGAAGAACGCCGCTGACTACCAGGACCAAGCTGAAATCGGTCGTTAAATGTGACGTCAACTGATTCATCCCATATGTGTAGCTTGTAGCTTGTGAGACTGCGTAAACGAGGCTATAGTAACATAGCATTGAATGGCACAATAATTTCTGCGGTATAAAGTAGTCGATGCAGAAATTCCTTCGAATTTCGGGTACATCTTGTTTGTTCGTATGTGCTTCGTACTTCAGAACCATTTTCTTCACAAAAACAAATTTGGCGATTCGCAGTGCGCTCTCCAACATGCTCACTAATTTCCGCTTCGTCGTTACTTTGTGAGTAGATTGAGAAATGTTGAAGTCCGGTGTATCGTGAACCATTACATTGCTCAATGGTCTGAATGGGCAATAGGCGAACAAGACACGTTGACCTTTGACTGTGGTTGGAATTTGACATTGAAAGTGTCAGGATTCCACACCTGCATGACAAGCTTCCGAGCATACTCCATACTCCATCATCACTTTACTCCGAGTAACTCATATTGACGATACCTGCGACAAGCAGCCGTATGCACTCGGAGTATACAATAAAACCATTTGTAGGAAACCGTACTCATGTCGTACTGCAAGTACCACATACAGAAGGAGTACTCGTACTCGTCGTTCTTTGGCTATGACACGTCGTGGAATCGAAGTGCCTACCTATCTCACCCCTTACCAGGTCGTACCATGAAATCATTGCTTGACCGTCTTGGAATTCCGCTGAATCGTACGAGCATGATGGGGACATGATTCATGACAAGGGTGACTCTAGTCTATTTCAATTAGACTTTTATTAACGATAGCAGGCATCTCAGACAGGGTTGTATCCGTGAGGGATGTGAAGGAAGACCGGCTCTTTCATCTGACGACAGGTCGTGCAGGTGTTCGATATGCACAGGTGAACATCGCACAAGGAATGGTGTCGAACAACTATGCCGCCATCCTTTTGACCAACAAGGTGTCCTGCAATATATGCATGCATCAGTTTCGTCTTCGTGAAGCCTAGGCTTCTCGCGTTGTTCGCCAATTCTTCACGGCTTAGATCGGCTGCTGTTGAAGAATCCAATACGCGTTTGATTCCTTCCGCATAGCCATCGCGGTATCCACTTCCAAATGTATCAGCGGTTGATCCCCGCATGCCAAGGACCGTTGCTTTGGTATAGCCTTTCGTCATCGCGTCGTCTGGGCTTAATCCTGCGACACTCCTATTCGCAGCCCCTGCAGACCCTTCTTTCCATCCTTCTTGAAAGCCTGATGTATAGTGGTTCCTATTCTTCCTGAAAAATTGAGATCAGACGCGTAGTCCATCAGCTGACTCTCGGTTCTGCATTGGTGACCGGCTAGTCCAACAGCGTATCCGTCGCTGAACCCGCCAACATAAGCATTTGCAGCCTCATCCTTCAGGCCGCTGGAAGTTGCGTTGGTTAGACCCCTTTCCAGAGCGCCGTTAGGAGAGAGAACTCTCTTGGCATGCTTCTTTCGAGTCTCAACGCCGTCATCGTAACCACCAGCGAAGCCAGCGCTGAAGGCCTCCCGAGACTTCTTGTCGTTGAATTCATGCTCACCAGCAGACGCAATTACATCTTCATCCGTAAGTGCGTCACTACCGTCTATTCCCATTTGGTACCCTTCACTGTAACCAGATGCAAAGATATGGCAGATATCGCCGGCTACTCTGTGCTCTTTCGCCTCGATTAGGCCTTTCGCATACGAAGCTCCATTTGAATAAGTATGACCGATATGGACAATTTCCTTGCCGTCGCGACGGCCATCTTGGAATCCGTTGACGTATGCGGTTGTCAACGTGGCAGCAGTGCCAACTTTTGAGCCCTCTTGTTGACAGCGGATTCGGTAAGTTCTGCTGGGTCATCTCCGCTGATCATTTGTGCATATCCATCGCGATAGCCGCTCGAGTAGGCGGGCGACGTCTCCGGACATGCCAAGTCCGCTAGCTTTACGCCTACCGTTCAAGGCATTGACATCTCTCGCTTGATGACCATGCAGGACACCCGTCTGGAAACTGGCCAAGTAGATATCAGCATCATGGCCTTGAAATCCAGCTGTTCCAGCCTTGGCGAGAAGAGCTTGCTTTGTCTTCAATGCACCGCCAGTGAGACCGTGGCGGTACCCGTCATGCATTCCTGCAGCGCGCGCTGCCGCCTCGTCATCGCTGTCCTGCTCCTTGGCCTCAAGAAAGCCTTTCTCAAGGAGAGCTTCTGGCAGCAACACGACTCGTTTGGCAGTGTTCATTTTGAATTGGACTCGCTGGCATCCCTGAAGCCGCGGATGTAAGCCCCAGCATCGTCGTCGGAGAACAGAAGACTTCTGGAGGTCTCCTTGAGCATTTGGTCACCAGGAGGGGCCTTTCCAGCTGAAGCATTCATGCAACCGTCCTTGTATCCAACTGCGAAAGCAGACTGAGAATCGTTCGTCATACCATATTTTTCAGCGCGATCCATCCCTTTCAGAATGAGATGCTTGCGAGCCATCCTGGCTTCGTCGACTCCTTCCTCGAAGCCAGCGCAATAACTTTTAGCACTCTCACCAGCAACGCCAGCGTCTGAAGCCTTCGCAAACATGTCCGACTTGGACGGGGTATTTGTGCCGTCACCAACAATAGTTAAACCATAACCGTCACTAAAACCAGTTGCGTGCTCGATGGCTTCATTCTCCGACAACCCGAGAGCGGCGGCATTGGACAGGCCCTTCTGGAATGCAGCGGCTGGGGAGAGCACGTCTGTGGCGTTGAGACCATTAACAGCATCACTAAACCCAGCGGCAAAGAGCTCGGCATGGGATCCAGTGAAACCGGAAAACTCCGCCTTCTGGAGGACGTCCGATTCTTTCTCTACTCCCACTCCCGAAGCTTCCCCTGCGGCATATCCTCTGGCATACGCTTCGCGGTCAATATCATGAAGTCCTCGTGCTTCTGCGTTGAGTAGTCCAGATTCGTAGCGCTGTCGCTGATTGGGTGACTCGGTGGACATACGACTGCGGACTCCGTTTTGAAAACCTTCGACGTACGCGTTGGCGCTAGGTCCACCGTAGCCCAATTTTTTAGCTTGCTGTAAGACTTGAGCATCGGTGAGCGCCTCTTTCCGTTCGGAAGAGAAGTGGGAACCGTCAATGTATCCAATTGCATATGCGTCAAGAGGCTCATTCTCGAATCCTTCTGCCATACCAGCTTGTTGACCCTTCAGAAACATGATCAACGCTGAAACATCTCTAGACGACTCGGAGCCCGAGGAGTCAGTCTCGACGAGATCAAGACCCCTTTCTTCATCAGTGGGCAAGCACTTTTCATCGCTGCCGATAGCTCCTCTAGTGCGCTTGTCATAATCTCGGTAACAACAGCAGAAAAGCAACAAAACTAACGATG
Source organism: Fragilaria crotonensis (assembly GCA_022925895.1). Lineage (NCBI taxonomy): Eukaryota > Bacillariophyta > Fragilariophyceae > Fragilariales > Fragilariaceae > Fragilaria > Fragilaria crotonensis. Next base: position 15,386 of record JAKSYS010000635.1, on the reverse strand, counting down.
AAAGGCAAATGAGAAAAAAACCAACAACCATCCCTACATTGACATCGGCAGGACTTCTTCCGTCGTCCATTATTTCAATGGTATCTGCTTGATTCAGGCAAATGCGGCTCACAATATGAGCTCAGCTATCATCACTCGAAAATCAGAATGTCTACGATTTTCGTGGAATCGCGGGATTGGATGTTGTATAACATATACGACAAGAATGATGGGATTGGCGAGTGACACATGAGTTCACCCATTTTCACATTTTCACCAGAAAATCTTCAAACAATCGCAGAAAATGTGCCACCGTGCATCTGATTTGATTTTGGCACTGAAAAGAAGGTTCTGTGCCTTTCTTGTGTATTGCCCTCTGCATTCACTATCGCTGAATTCTGTATCGGAGATTGTTCCGATAAACATGGACGCCAAAAAACCAATTAAACCCGGGACGGAATATGACGATTTGACATACGACATAGTACATCCGCTACTAGTAGCAAACCTAAAATACCTATGTCATACTACCGGCAGAGTAGTACAGTACTACGTGTTGGGATGTCCGTGAGGAAGGACGACTGACAGACCGATGCCGAACGTCAGGAAGTGAGGCAGCGATCACAATCGCAACGAACGGCAACGAGAAAGACGAAGGCGAAGACTAGATCTAGAAATTAAATTGGCCCGCCTAGAGACCTGATATGCCGACTTCGGATCACGACGACGATAACACTACTAAGACATGGGCGGACGTTTTTCAGGATCTCGATCAATGGGACGCCGTCGACACGTTTGCAGACCGTCACGCGCAGGCACTTAACACCGTGGCGGGTTTTCGACGGTTCTGCTCTCCCAAAATTGGACATCTCATCGCTCACGAGGGCGGCGATTTTCAAACGATCCACCATGTTCATCAGGATGGAAACGACGATATCGACGACGACGACGACGCAGACATTTGGGCGCTCATTGGTGCCGGCAGTACCGCCGCTACCGTGGTACTTAGTCAAACGGGGACGTACGACCAACAGACCGGGTTCAATTACGAGTGGTCTAGAATGGTCCATTGGTCGGAGATTGGGGACGTCGCACTTACTCACCCTAAAGCTAAGGAGCTTCTGGGAGGATCGAAAGGACAGACAAAAGGTAAAGGAAAAGCGAAGAAAGGCGCCAAGAAAACGAAGAAACCAAAAGACTACGACACCGACTTGTTCACGGACAGCGACGAGGACAATGACGACATTGACCCGGAGGCGGGAGTGGGGGCCGCAATCGTGCTGCCTAACGTACTCCCGCTCCCGGGTTTCCTCGTGGCGGCACTGATGAGGGCGTACACGTCGGACGCGGGCGAGTTCTGCCTCATAGCGATCGACGCGATCAGGAAGAGAGCGCGAGCGGCCGGTCATGACCCGGTCGAGTCCCCTGTGGCGAAGAAGGCAGCCTACGTCCCGATCTGGCTTTGGAATCATGCAACCCAACGCGCCACAGTATTCCAAGGAGGCGCGAAGGGAGTAGGGACGGGACTTGCATTTAGCAAGCGAGCGGATCGTTGGGCGAGCGGTATCCATCGACGTTACTTGTTGCCGACCCTAGCCACGCCGGCGCAGGAGAGCTCCCCAGCTCGCGAGGCCGCTCCCCGCGGAGTCGACGCGGTGGGGGTGGAAGTGTGGACGAACTTAGCGAACGCGCTCGCGATCCAAGCGACTGCGAAAGGAGCCGCTATGACTGCACCGAAGAAAGGTTTCGACGCCTTCCCGATCACCACCCAACAAATGATTTTGTTCGCATCGGAGAGGGATGGTGACGGAGCGTCGAGATCGTCGCCGGTGGAGACTTACACGGAGATCTTGGGACTAACGAATGCAGCCTACGTGGCTCAGCACTTGCATCACCACCTGAAGACCCGCTTGGGGCTTGACGTATGGTTGCCATCCGGTTTCTGCTCGGCGGTGCGGATGGCATCCTTTATTGCAACTACGAACGATCGGCCCGAAGCCTTCAGCTTGTTCTCGTGCGGCCCTCAGCCCCTTGAGAAGAAGTCGCTGACGGGTGGTGCGGACGACTCTGACGCCGTGGACGACCTAATGAGGATGCAGCTGAAGGTGGCCGATTCGACGACGGGTTTGTCGGATAAGGACATTAAGAAGCTGACCCTCGTACGCCACGTGGTGCCTCGCGACTTTCGCGCTCTGGCCGAACTGTTCGAGAATATGGCAGGCGTGACGGAGCTCATATTCGGTTCAGCAGCGCCGATCACGCTGATGTTGGGTTCGTGGGTTCATTTCTTAACTCGGACCGGTGGGACCACGGTCGCAAATCTCAGACGTCTCGCTTTTCAGGACGCCACCGCTCCGAGCCGCCTCGGGTGGTTCGTCGAAAGACGCATCCAGCAGTATCTTACATCCTGCGCCAGTTGCGGACACATCGACGCGGTCAACACGACCTTATTCGATTTCCAGGCCGAGCGGCAGCACCTGGAAGATGGCATGTTCCTTCCTCCGTTGTGCCCGTCCTTAAAGGCAAAACTAGGTCCTGCGGACGCCACGCGCGCCGCGACGAGCGGAGGAGGCGCATCGGGCAAGGGTGGGAGCTCCTACCCGACGAACGCAGTCCGAAACCCCAGTGGACGCCTTTTCAAGCTCACGAGTCGGGACGTTTGGCAAGTATTTCTGGACCACGCCAAGGAGGCGCCAGTCCCGAACCTCTGCTGCCGCTACCACTTGAACGGCGTGTGCAACGAATCGTGCTTCTTCCGGGCGTCGCATGTGGCCTTGACGGGCGAGCAGTCGACCGCGCTTGGGAAATGGATCGAGTCCTGTAGGGCACGCATGCCGAGTCGGCAGCCAGCAGACGCAGCAAAGAAACCCAAACTAGTAGGAAACTCCGATACTGCGTACAATTTCCTACCAAAGGAAACGTGGACGCTCCCGCACACGAATGTAGGCAAAGCTCACAACGAACTACTTGCACGCTCGGCCGCGGCACGGCTGTATGCTTCGCCACGGGCCAAGTTCGACCACTATCGCCACGTCGCGGGGGCCGACGGTCTCCCGCCAGCCCCACCGCCCGCTCACCTCGCCCGTACGAGTGCTCGCACCACGTCGCCGGGCGCCCCAGCTCGTTCGCATTCGCCTTTTTCCGCTCGTCCGACGTCCCATGCAACGGCGACAGCGACATCAGCATCAGCTGTGACACCGACGCATCGCTTCGATATGCTCAAGACGACGACGCACAAGCCGGACGCGCCACCTGACCCCGCCGCGACCCAGACAAGTCCTTTTGCCACGTTACGGACGACGACGCAACTTGCCACGTTACGGACGACGCCGCAACCTGCACCCACCCCACGTAAGTCGCTTGTTCCCCTCCCTCGTTTGCCTTGCGGCGTCGTTTTCCCGCCGTTACCTTTGTCGACCCTCCCGGACGGTTCCGCGCGATTCTCGACGCCCCCCAACCGAGTACGCACCACACCGCTTTTGTCTTCGAATGGACGCCAGCTGCTGCCGCCAATAATCTCGCCGTCCTTCGACGCTACTCAGGGGACTTACGTGCTGCCCTCGCTGCGCAACCTTTTTCGACGATTTCGCCCGGCTCGGAATTCCGGCCGGCTCACGTACTGGCCCCGCTGCTCTCGCGTCATCCCCTGTGGTCAGCTTTCTCGGAGCGCATCACCGACGGGGCGGAATTCCCTCTTCGCGACATTTCCGACGCGGAGCGTCTCACGGACGTCGCCGCCTGCTTGGCCCGCGGCAATCATAAATCGGCCCGGGGCCACGAGGCCAAGCTGCTCGACATGCTAAAGGACGAAGTAAGACGCGGATGGCAACTCCCGCTACCAAAGGAAGCTGCCCTTGAGCTGCCTCACTGCGAGGTGGCGCCGTTGGGGGTGGTGTCGCAGTCGACTGTAGGAGCCGACGGAGCTAAGGAGACGAAGCTCAGACTTACGCACGATCAGTCCTTTAACGCAACTCGAGGAACGAGACGGAGCGTCAATGATCGGGTGGACGCGGACAGACTTACACCAGCTCGATTCGGTCGGGCGTTGCTCCGTTTTTTGCACTATACGTGCAAACTGCGGAGGCGGTTCCCGAGCGACAGGTTGTTGATTACAAAGGTCGATTTCAAGTCGGCGTACAGGCGGGTTCACCTCAAAGCGAAGACGGCGCTCAAGTCCTGCACTAGCACAGTGGGCATGCTACTGGTGGCCTTACGGATGACGTTCGGAGGGGCACCAAACCCGTCGCAGTGGAGCAACATCTCAGAAGTGATCACTGACCTGGCAAACCACCTCGTGAGGAGGAGTGACTGGGACCCCACTGTGTGGAGCGCTCCCCAGCAAAAGATCCTTCGGACGAGTGAAGCAGTGGACAACGACAGAGGACACGTCGACCCAGGTGACGAATTTGGGAAAGCGTTCACGATGTCAGTCGAAGACCCCGTGGACGACGGTCTGGCGAAGTTTGAGTGCTACCTCGACGATCTCTTCGGTGTTTTCCTGGCCCGGGATGAAGAGAAAGCGGAGGCAGTCCTACCTCTCGCGATGCACCTGGTGGGACGGCCTGTAGACGAGCGGGCGCCAGAATCGTTTCCGAGAGACGACCTCCTTGCTGCCTCGAAGTTCCTCGCAGAGGCTAAGGCGTCCGAAAGGAAAACGATCCTCGGATGGGACGTTAACACTCGCTCTTTCAAGGTCTCGCCTCCAACGGACAAGCGTCTCGTCTGGGTGAACGAGCTCCAACGGTTGGGGTCCCTGCCCGGACGAAGGGCCCATGCAAAGGAGCTTGAGACCACGATTGGCCGTTTAAATCACGCGGCTTACGTGGTTCCGAACTCGCGACCTTTCCTCGGACGACTTTATCGAGCCAGCGAGCGAGCCCAAGCGTGCGGCTTGGTAAAGCTCTCGAATTCTCAGGTAGCCGACTTAAAGCTGTGGGAAACATTCTTGGACGCTGCAGCGAAAGGCATCTCGATAAACCGTCTCGTTTTCCGTTGGCCGACTCGGATTGTTCGAGTGGACGCGTGCCCCCAAGGGATGGGGGGCTACGGTCTTCAAAGTGGAATCGCCTGGCGCCTGCTCCTGCCGCCGGATTGGATTGGCCGGGGTTCCCTCAACTGCCTTGAGTTCCTTGCAGCTCTGGTCGGGGTTTGGGTGGAGCATCAAGCTGGGGAGCCGTGGGTCGAGGATGACGTCGTCCTTTGCCAAGGTGACAGTTCATCAGCGACGGGGTGGATTGCTCGATCGAGTTTCGGAGATGAATGCCCACTGCATCTGGCCATCGCGCGGACGATGGCTCGGTACATGATCGACCACGAGTTGACGCACTATTCACAATGGTTCCCTGGCAAGGAAAACGCGGTCGCCGACGTGCTGTCGCGAGATTTCGATTTAGGGGATTTGGAGGTCGTCGAATTGATCAAGAAAAATTTCGCTCACCAAATTCCACAGGACTTTCGACTTGTTGTTTCGCTCCCGGAGAAGATCGTTACGGACGTTGGCTCGCTGCTGCAGCTACTGCCCAAGACTCAGCCTTTACCATCGAGACCCGCGCCCAGCGGGATCGCAGCTGGCGAAGGTTCCAGAGTTTCCTCGGTGAAATCGGGAACGAGAATGACCCCTTCCTTCTTCGACTCAAGCCCGAGGAGCGAATCGAAGTTTTCACAGGATTCGCCGCTGCGATCAGGGAAGGATGGACGGGAGGCGCAGACGACCGGGACGAAGGACGGCCGTCGACGCAGCGTACCGGACACACTCATGGATCTCGCGTTGGACGGAAGGCGGGCACAGTTCGTGCCGCCATCGACGGCGTGGTGCAGACCTATCGGGCTAACAAACTTGGCAGTCCCGCACACGATTCTCGAGGACGACTCGACCCACTTTTGGCTGCACAATTGAGAGGATACGCCTTGGACAATCCCGAGCCCAGCCAGCGACAAGCATTGCCGGCGGCAGTGGTCGAGATGGTGGCGAAGGTGAAAACGACTGAGACGCACCGGGCGATTGGCCAGCTCGTGACGGGAGCCTTTTTCTTTGCGATGCGTTCGTGCGAGTATTCTGAGGCGAGCGGATCCAGGAGGACGAAGACCGTGCAGATAGGGGATATCGTATTCCGACGAAATGGCAAGACGATAGACGGCGCTCCTCACGAATCTGCTTTGGTGAATGCAGATACCGTTTCTGTCACCAATCGGACGCAAAAGAATGGCGACCGCGGAGTAACAGTTACGCAGCATCGAACGAAGACAAAGCCGGAGGCGGGACTGTGCCCGGTTCGAGCTTTAGCTGAGTTGGTGTCGCGCATTTCTTCGTATGATCTGGACGAGACGCGGTGGAAAGATGTGGCGACGCGACCGATGAACCTGGTTGCAACTTTCGCGTCGGGGACGCGTGACGACGATTACGTCGGGGAGGTGTTACGGCACCTGCGCGCGGCAGCCATTCAGTATGGAGAAGGACGACTCGGTTTCCCGGCAAGCAGAATTGGGACGCATTCACTCAGAGCGGGCGCAGCGATGGCGATGTTCCTGGCGGGCGTACCGGCAGAAACGATTCAGCTTATTGGGCGATGGCGAAGTCAGACGTTCATGCGTTATATCAGAATCCAGGTGCAACAGATGACGAGAGGAGTCGCAGACGTGATGACTACGAACCCAGAATTCTTCACAATCGATAGGAAAGACGCCTGACCCTTAATTCACGAGACGCCCTAGGTTCATCGGCAGCCGCCCGGGGCCCCGATTACCTCCTGGACAGCCTTAGAGCTGTCGGTCACCCAAACCAGGTCGACGAGGAAGGAGTGGATAATGTGGCGCCCCAGAACTGAGAGAGAGGGAGGCAACAGCGGGGAGGAGGTTTTCCTAGGACTTGATTCCGACGCCAAGAATCGGTGAAGAGTATACTAGGAAGCGACTAGTTTGGAAAGAGAGGACGACCCGAACGAACAGAACTCGAAGGCATAGCCTTCGTGGGATGTCCGTGAGGAAGGACGACTGACAGACCGATGCCGAACGTCAGGAAGTGAGGCAGCGATCACAATCGCAACGAACGGCAACGAGAAAGACGAAGGCGAAGACTAGATCTAGAAATTAAATTCCCACCCAGCCGCCCTAGCGCCCCAGAACTGAGAGAGAGGGAGGCAACAGCGGGGAGGAGGTTTTCCTAGGACTTGATTCCGACGCCAAGAATCGGTGAAGAGTATACTAGGAAGCGACTAGTTTGGAAAGAGAGGACGACCCGAACGAACAGAACTCGAAGGCATAGCCTTCGACTTTTATAGGACGTATGTGTAAGTGTAATTCGGAGATACTTGGAGTACGACTGGTATCCTATGACTACATTGAGGAACACAAACGCCAGTAGTCCGTACTCCAGTCGACAGTACGGTACCTGCAATTAGCACAACAGTAGTCTTCAGAACGTTTTTACATCGTTCAGTCCTCTGCAAATAGTACTGGAGTTGGAAAAGTCTTTATTCGGACTCCCCCTGCACCTTGTCAGGAAGGTTGCTAGAATCAACAATCAACCGAAGGACGCATCCTGGTCCTTACTTACTAATACTCACATCATATGTGGACGGTGGACGGGCAGGTGGCTGAGGAATCACAAGCCCGCACACTCGAAACGCTTGGGAAAGATCTTTTCAGCCACGACGTGAATCTCGTCTCCATTTGAAGTCGCATACCATGCATACCAAAATTCCCACATAGGAAAATGGATCTCGAGGTAACTATGATGGTACAATCGATGCTAGCTCTAAAGTAGTTCTCCTGGAAGGCTCGTCAACGTGTGACCATGATTAATGTACATGCGTCCCTTCTTTCCTCCAGTTCCTCCTGATGTACCTCCTGATGTGAGGTAACAAGCTATTAACGAGGGGCAGGCAAAATTATGTGACATCCCCAATGTCGATCCACTGGAATGCTGTAGTGAAGATCGATCTCGCTCAGAAGCTCAGCAGCCACAAGGCCCATGTCACGAGCAACCAGAGATGAAGGAAAGCATCCTGGAACTTGACGGCAACTGTTTTGTTCAACGATGCCCTCATTCTATCGACGATCTCTACAGCTGTAATCTATGATAACCTTCCAGACTGTGTTCACAATCAAGAGTCCAAAGCCAGTCTCGTCCGTCGGAAGTTTCTCGTTATGAAATAGGGCTCAAGCATAGAATACCCAGGCATTCACGAGGCATCCACCGGAATCTGAGCGGCAATGCCGAAGATCTAACTTCCACTTCATATGGCGATGACACGGAAAATTTGAGGCGGTGTGCAGTTTCCAAGTCCCTTCCGCAGTGTCACCATTCGTAAGATAGTAAGGGTAGGAACGATTCTCAACACATATGTTACACGTGCTGATCTGATGCTTCAGCGCCTTCGGTATCAATCTTGCAAGTTAAGAGGAAATCAATTTCAAATTGTTTACAAGGTGCTGGAATGTCTCCGAGTCATCAATATCCCATACTTGCATTTCAGGGAAGTCAACGTCGTCAGTCTTGGCATCATAATCTGCGCTGTTCAAATCACTCGTCTGATTGATGCACTGGCATTCATTCGTCGGAAATTCATGAGTCACGATGTTATCAGCAAACGTAACTGTGTTTCGTCGAGGTCGGCCTTTGGTCGACTGCGATTCTGAAGCGCGATCGATCAATGATGCATTACTCGTATCCATGGTATCGCGCAGCAAGAGAGTTTATGATTGGATGGTATTATACGACGACCCCACTTTGTATTGTCATGGTTCGGGGGCGTAAATGGATTGAGGTAGCGTGACCAGAGACAACCCAAAAATGTGAGGTCGTTCCTACATACGACCCAAATTTTCCCTGATGTGACTGAATTCGTTTTCCGTCCGGCATGTCTCGCATCGCTGCTTGTTTGTGTCTTGTCTTGTAAATAGCTACTACATGCCTGGTACACGTACTGTACCTTGTGGCATGCGGGAGTTTCCCGCTTTCGACAGGCTCCCCGACTTCGCGCCAGCTGCGATGTATAATGTAGTAGTGGTAGTGAGTGTGTATTGTTGTAGTGTCGGCGGTAGTGGCGCTTTTTACTATGCTGCCGCGCACGCCGACCTTCCGAGGTGCCCTCTCCATTCATGAGTGGGGATTGGCACCTCGTTGGGCGGGCGGGCGGGTTAAACAATTTTGGAGCTAGTCTCCTCGTGCTCGTGGCTCTGCTGTTCAGAGCCTCGTTACACCCGTAGACTACTTGGGGTTGATCTGATCAACCTAAAGAATGTCCTTATCGTTTAGATGCATTTCAAGGCACCGTTGGAGAGTTTCGTGCGTATCATGTACGTCTGGCTGTCGCTACGTCAGTGCTCCCGTCGTACAGCGGGAGTTTCCTGCTTTCGACAGGCTCCCCGACTTCGCGCCAGCTGCGATGTATAATGTAGTAGTGGTAGTGAGTGTGTATTGTTGTAGTGTCGGCGGTAGTGGCGCTTTTTACTATGCTGCCGCGCACGCCGACCTTCCGAGGTGCCCTCTCCATTCATGAGTGGGGATTGGCACCTCGTTGGCCAAATGGGCCAGGAGGATCCGGAAAGGGTGGGCCACCGGGGGAGCCGGTGGGAAAGGGTGGGGAGTTGAGGCGAAAATCGCCGCCGCGCAGCATAGTGGCGGCGACCTCGGCCATAACGGGTTGAGCTTGAACATGGAGGTAACGGTAGATTTCGTCCGATCGCCAACGCCCTATGAGGCGAATGCGATCGGCGCCGATGCCGCCGCAGAGCAAGGCCATGGCGCCGCCGGCGCGAGTGCAACGGGCGGTGAAATCACGTGCCGCCAGGTCCGTGTGGGGAAGGAGCGCGACGGCAGAGCGCAGGAGGGCGGTAACGTCAGCGGGGAGGACGTATTGCCACGTGCCGTCGGGGGTCTTGTAGGCGTTGAGCGGCGTCACAGGGGTGGCGCCGTCAAGGCGAAGTTGCTGAACGCGGCGGATGAGGGCATGGACGGGGCACAGAGTGGGGTGGCCGCTCCGGCCGTGGCCGATCGTCTCGCCCCCGACGCCGTTCTTCTGCGAGGTAAAGGTGACGGAACCAAAGGAGGCGGCGAGCAGATCGTTGAGGGGGCAGTGAATCGGGTCCAAACGACGGTGCCCAATGGAGAGGCCGACGTCTTGGAGGCGAAAGAGGTCGTCGGCAACGGTGCGGGGGCAACCGCTGTACTCGCCAGGGCGGAGAAGGAAGTAGTAAGCCAAGACAAGGCAGTCACCGGTAGCGGCAAGCCGCGACGCCGGGGGTTGTGTGAAGGCCAAAGCGTACGCCTGACGGATGACCGACAAGGGGAGCGGCTTCACTCGTGTAGGGGGCGGGTCGGCTTTGTGCCAAGCTCGAAAGAGGGCTCGAAGACGAAAATCCAAGTCGCCAAAGGAATTCAGGCGAGGGTCCACGGACCCCACCCGGGAGAACGCCTGTGCCACCTGGCGCACGGCTTCCTCCACTGTGCGAGAGCGCACTGGGCGATCGCGGGGGGCAATGCGCCCGGTGCGGTACTGGTGGGCGAAGAGGAGCAGGACTGGGACGGGGTCGCCGGGGATGTCGCTGAGGTCCGGACAAATGCCGTTGGCGCGGCAGAAACGGAGCCAGACGCGCGAGGTGGCGGCAGTGGCGGCGACACGATGCGTAGAGTGGCTGGCACGTAGCGTTGTTTCGACAGCGCACCAATCACGGCAGAGAGCATGTTGGGTTCCAGGTGGAGCAACGTCCATGAGGTGTCCTGGGGGTACAGAGCGTTAAAGTGTGAGAGCAGGGCACTGTCGGACAAATCCCAACGCCGACTCGCGTCATCGGCCATTACGTTGGATTTTCCAGCGATAAAGTCGTGATGAGGAACGTAGCGGAAGCGGCGTTGGTGGAGTGCGTTGAGGCGGAGGAGGTAGGCCCGGGCTGAGCGGGTTGTGGAGGACCCCTTGGTGGCCCACGCTAAGGAAGCGCGGTTATCCCCGGCCATCCAGATGAGACGTTCGGCCACCGCGGCTGGGTTACACTGAACGAGGGCGTGTTTATGCGCGAGCGTGCCTGCCAGCTCAAGGTCGGAAATCGACAAGGTGCCGCTGCGATTGTCGCTTGTCACAAGCGCGCGTTGGATAGCCCGCGGAAACGTGGCGCGCCAAACGATGGGGCCCTGGTTGGGGCGGAACCATACGCCACCCATACCTCGGCCGCACGCGTCACAGGCTCCGAACGCAACCGGGATGCCTGACGGCACGAGTTCTCGTAGGCGCGTAGGACGGTCCCGCAGGGAGGCAGCGATAAGCCGAAAGTCGGCTAAGCTGTCGAAGACCTGGCGAGTGAGCCGAAGGCGGTGGCGGGACTTCTGGCGGAGCGTGTCTTGGAGAACCGAAAAAACGTGCGCCCGGCAGCGCCGGGGCCATGGAGCGAAGTTCGCCCAGCAGGCGATGCCAGTCGGCGATAGGGACCCGTTTGCGTGTAGGTAGGAAGGCGTCAAGGAGTGCGTAGAGGCGGTCCAGGCGGTGCGGAGGTAGGCACAACGTACCAGCCACGGTATCCAGGTCCCAGCCGAGTACTACCTTCCTCGTGGACCAGCACGCGTCACCTTGTCGGAGCTTCTTCACCGACACGGGTTCCTTGCGGCTCGACCGGTCAGGGAGAGGGGACGTAGGACTCGGTCGATCGAGTGGAGGGCTGTGCACATCACCCGTCGCTGGTGGCGGGTGGTTTGCGCCGCTAGAATAAAGTCGTCGACATACGCAAGCGGGGGGGTTTGCAAGGTCGGCGAGCCCATACGGGCCATCTGCCATGCAGCCGCTGCAACCGTGGACGAGGTCGGCACTTGAGTGGTGGTCGCGGGGGGCGTCGCGGCCAGTGTTTCGAGGCGGTGCGGTAGTGGGGGGTCCCAGCGCCGCAATGCCGCGTTGAGCAAATCGCAGGCGGTCTCGGTGACCGACGTGAAGTATGGTGGGCTCTCAACCCAGCCCATCGGCAGGGCTAATGGGAACGCCACCAGAGGATCGCTGGTATCCGAGGGCAGGACGACTCCCAAGCGTGGGATGTCGCGCGGCTGGAGACCGATGCGGTAAAACCCATCGGCGATGTCAATTTTGGCAAGATACACTGGCCCGTAGGCCGGGTTGGCTTGCACGATCTTTGCCAGGACACGTTGAAGGGTCTTCCCGAATTGCATTGCTTCTGAGGGTGCAAGGCGCGCTGTCTCATTGTTAACCCCGGAGTAGGTGTAGTCAACAATGAGTCGCGACCGGCGATCGCGCTGGGGCACGACTCCCAGCGGCGACAGTCGCAGGTGGGGGAGTGTGAGCGCCACTGATAGTGGCAGGACCGTCCAAAAACCTTGCGCGCAAAACTCTAGCATCTCGGTGCACACGAAGTCGATATCGGCGTCAGCAGACTGGTGGGACCCCCGCCGGGCCGCCTGAATGATCGTTGCCTGTGCCCAGGGCCCCGTCTGCAGCGGGACCCCCACTCCGCGGCGACGAAGGTGTTCCATCAAGCGAGCTGCTTTGTGGGGGAGTGCTCCCACGGTGTCCGCTATGTCTGCTGGGCCACGTTCTTCCAAGACAAACAGTTCCCATGATCCGATATTCGCTAATTTATGTGCTGCACGTTCTGCATACTTACGTAATGTTAGTTCCGCGTTCGAGGGTTTTGGCGCTGGGTTTCGTCCCGGTCGAGCGCGCGTGGTTGCCTCTGGTAGCCAAGTCCTGATCGCCGAGCCAAGGCGGTGCGTCGAGGAGCCAGGGCGCGGTAGCTGAACCAGCCGCCGTACCCTGGCCGCCCTGTCAAGCGCTGGTGCCCTCCCGATGCTGTGGCCGGAACCACAAGGTGTGTGCGGACGTGCGAGCAGGCGGGTGCGCTCCTGGGATGCAAACGGGCGGTGCGTGGCTGCACGTCCACAGTTCGTGTAGCAGCCGCCTCGGCCCCACCAGGACACACAAAATTCGTTCCTGCATCATTTGCGAGCGGCGGATGCGCACGGAGGAGATCCCGCATCTGAGGTCGCAATTGAGTGTGTCAAACTCCGTGTCTCGTGCTGGGTTTGCTACGTAGGTTCCTGCGTGCTGGCTACCGCCGTACCCCCACTTCCGCTCCCGCGTCCCCACTGGTCGTAGATGTAAGGCTCGAGGCTGCGGAGGCGGCTGTAGAGGCGCGGTTCTTGGTATTGATGGCCCGTGCCCTGCTCGCAGGCGGTGTGGGTTCCACCGTGACCGTCATCGGTAGTGGCAACCACGAGGGTGACATGTGGAAACTGCCCCGCTGGAGGTCGCGGAGGAGATCCCGGAATGACGGGAGTTCCGGCGTGTCGCCGGCCTCCCCTGTGCCACCGATACTTCCCACCTGAAGGGCCTGTAAGTATTCGTACGCGTTAATCTGCACGTGTCGGAGGACATGCGCTGGGTAGACTTCCCCCCATGGGGTAGTACCTGCTAGTGCTTGGTGTTGACCCAGAAACTGCGGCAGCCGTTCGTGGAAGGCGTTGGCGAGAAGCCACATGCACTTCACAAAGGGATTGGACTCTCCGGGTCCTTTAAACAAGGTGTGTACAAGTACAGCGTAACGCCGCAAGGTGAGGCTTACTTGATTGAGATCGCGCGGGAGCTTAACCTTCTCTTTCGCTCGGATGTCGCGTATGTCGGCTAGCGATGCGTTGGCTGTTCCCTGATCAAGCTGATTCGCGACCGTCGCGTCGTCCAGTGCTCGGTAGTGATCGGACTGATTTGTATACGCCACCAGAAATGGCTGGCAGCCTGCCGATAGATCGTCTGGCCCATTGCCGGCGAAGTTTAGGCTCGAGACTACCTGTTTCAGCCCAGTGGTAACCGCTGGGCAGTAGAGGTCAGGTGTGAGTCCCCGCGCGACGCAAACACTGGTCATCTCCTGTTGGATCACCGACTGTTGTTCGCCCTTTGCACAGCGTGCGAGGCGACTCCAGATGGGAGCCAGCTCATCGACGGTGGTCACCTGACAGTAGCGAAGGAGGACTGCGTAGGTTTCTCTGTAAGCCTCTAGCACCCCTTTGGATTCCCGTGCTCCTCTTGTTCCCCCTTCACCCGCGTCAGCGGCGAGCCGCTGTACCGCCGTCAGCATCTGGTCAAAGGTTCCCACGGTCGTGTCTCCACCACCGCGTCGCTGACCAGGGAGATCCGCATAAACCTTCGCCGCAACGTAATCGCTGATTGCAGCTGGTAGGAGCAGTAGCGCGAAACTCTGCGCCACTGCGGGTAGGGCTGCCTGGTCGCCCCCACCACCTCGCGCGGTGCAGGCAACTCGCAGCCACGAGAGTACATCGCTGCACTCCTCCAACGTACCGTCCGCCGCTAACATACCCGCCAGTTCTTGGTAGGCAATCGCTGGTGCGATCCCGTCCCGATGTATAAGTGCCGCGGCATACTTGGTGGGGATAACCTGGGTCATACGAGGTCGTACTACCTCGGTATCGGGATCATCGGCCCCGTATGGTCCGAGGTAGACCCCTGGCGGCGCTGCCGCCAGTTGCTCGGGCATAATGGCGATGGTTGGTACTCGCACTCCCGCACCAATGAGAGAGAAATGCGAGTTGTCCACTTCGACGACTGGCATTTGGGCCGCGCGCACATCGCCCAGTAGCGCCATGCTCAAGTCGATCATCCTGCCTCCCCCTTCGTTGGGTAGCTCAAAGTATCGCATCATGCGATGTAGGATTCGCACTTCAACGCTGGCATCCGGTCTCCTCAAAAGACAGAGGAACGTCATCGGTCGACGCTCGCTGAGAGCATAGGTCTGTTCCCTCAAGTTTGTCGGCGTAGGTCTTTCTCCTCCACCTAAGGTCTCGGTGAACCGGTAGCTCGCCACGAGGCGTCCTGGTGCTGGTTTGCCTGCCTGATACCCGACCGCAGCGTATAACTCCCGGTAATTACTGGGAGGCAGCGTGCCGGTGGCATCGGGTGGCTGCTGCTGTGCCATTACTTGGATTCTTCAAGTCTTGTGCCAGCAGGTGGTTAAACAATTTTGGAGCTAGTCTCCTCGTGCTCGTGGCTCTGCTGTTCAGAGCCTCGTTACACCCGTAGACTACTTGGGGTTGATCTGATCAACCTAAAGAATGTCCTTATCGTTTAGATGCATTTCAAGGCACCGTTGGAGAGTTTCGTGCGTACCATGTACGTCTGGCTGTCGCTACGTCAGTGCTCCCGTCGTACAGGTGATAGCCACGACACGCCACGAGCCACGACTGAAGGGTGATGGGGGTAAGGTCACGGTACCAGTACCATACCGATATCCTAACCTTGTATCATACTGTAGTGCTACAATGCATTTTGCGATGCATCACGTTATGTGATACAGTACTCCGGAATATGTAAAATGCACTCTACTATCGGTAGCTAGTAGTATACTTGAGTAGAGGAGTACGAGTACTGTATTTCATACTACAGTATTTTGTAGTGTACGTA
>JAKSYS010000634.1:0-36486 GCA_022925895.1 Fragilaria crotonensis | reverse complement strand
ATATACAGCAGGTTTCATTTCCGATAAACCTGGCGCAGGAAACAGTATAAACTCTACGCGACTAGATTTTTATTCTGCATGTGACGTCATATTTACAAGTAGTTGTCGTGTTAAAAGCGTGAGTTCCACCATGAGATTGCATGCCGCCGTTTGCCTTGTTCCCACTCCTTACAAAGTGCCTCACCCTGGCAATCCTCTCCAGAATACCCTCTAGAATTCAACAGAGTGATTGAGGCACTTTGCAATGGCCGACAGTGGTCGAATAAATGCAATAATAGCAAGGGCTGTGACCGTTCTTTTGGATGACAGCCGATTTGGACCGAGATTGTCAAACTGTTGGCTCCCGGCCTCAACGTGGGCAGAAGCTTTGGCCAAATCA
This sequence comes from Fragilaria crotonensis, assembly GCA_022925895.1. Lineage (NCBI taxonomy): Eukaryota > Bacillariophyta > Fragilariophyceae > Fragilariales > Fragilariaceae > Fragilaria > Fragilaria crotonensis. The sequence continues at coordinate 36,107 of JAKSYS010000634.1, read as the reverse complement.
GGGCACATTGATGCCTCCCTTGTTAGTACTGATGCTCGAAAATTTAACGTTGCCATGTCGAAGTCCAATTTATTTGGTGAATCGATGACACGTTTCGATGGCACCAATCAAACAGGAGTGTTCCGAGTGAAATATGCTCGGCAATATTTCTATTACTTTACTGAGAAAAATCGGCAAATTGAGTATCCATTTCCATTGAATAACACATGGAAGGATAGGGTCCTGCAAGCTGCGGCTAACGTGCTCGTAATTCCGTCAACTCAGGCAAGACCTGCAATATCCTCAACTGCTATTCTTCACGACAACGACAGTACTATCGAAGGCGATGAGTCACCAAACAAACGTCCAAGAATAGAAGAACGCACAACAACAATGTCATATTGGCCTGATAGCCCAGAAGCCCGCCAAGTTTTCAGACCAAGAACTATGAGGACAATGAGGACTGCGGTTAGCAGTACTGGTCGTGATGAGGATGGCAATACGATGACACTTTCTGGAGAAAGTGCGAGGAAGCACTGGAGCGAAGGATCAAACTGCTACTGACGGTTCATGAGAAAGAAGATAGCTGGCGAACTATAGTCATGGGAAGAGATGAAGAGAACTTTTGTACAAAGGCTGAGATATTTGAGATCCGACAGCGTGCTTTATTTCTCTGCTGTGCCTACAATTGGCACTCTCAAAATGAACGATTGGACGTGGCATGACTGTTGCAGAGAGGCCTGCAATCGTTTAAATAGTCTAGGCCTTGTGCGGGTAGCATTTTTCAAGACAATCGCGAACTGGAACAAGGTTTTAGGAAGTTCGAGTGCTTCCACATCCCAACCCGTATGTACAATGTGGAAAGCGACCCTTGCCGCGACTCCTCGAGTATTTCCAACTGCGAAGGACCAAATAATTGCATATGGAATCAAGAATCTAGCGACACTAACAATAGAAAGCGTCCACGATTTCATCCTTTCTTCTGTCCTTCCAAGGCTAACAGTACTGTGGGAAGGAGATGATGGTGCCAGCGGACGATTGCGACAATACATCCGAGCCAAGAAGTCGAGCGATTCATTCATTTCTTAAAACTCATCGGCTTGAATCAATGAGTTTGACTACCATGGCGATGGATGCGTTTGCTAGGATTCCAATACGACACGAGGAGGAAAAGTTTTTACGTTGATGGTCACGAACGTGACGATGTTGTCGCGAGTCGTTCTACGTTTTGCAAGCGTTACCTAACAGAGTATGAACCATACTGTAATCGGTGGATTCGACTACCTTTGAGAGAGGCAACAACAATCAAGAATCTTAACGTTGCATTTGGCTATTCCTTTTTGACATTATTAGCAACGAGGAATGGATCGAGTTCCACGTCAACTATTGGAAGAGTCGTATTATGGAGGCGAACCAAACAACAACCGCCAGCCATCAATGATATCCAGATTGAAGAAAGAAAGCAACCACAAGCATTCGTGTATCAAGCGCAACGAGGCCGATCATGATCGTGGGGCAGGATGAGCGTCTTCGCGCAGTACCTTCTTGGAAGTAAGACTTGGGTAGGACCGAAGGCCAACGCCCTCTACTACCCAAATCGGAGGCGATGGCTTTATGCTATCAGCCTTTGTCGAGAAGAATTTGGATTCGGAAGAGACCTGTCGGCAGATGAGTTAGTTAAAATAAATGCAGCAAGGCGAGGAGGTGACAGGACTTACATTGATACTCAAGCTGCACTAGAAATTTTGAAGTCGACAAAGAAGCCCGTCTTGACGGAATCACCATTCGTAAAATACTTGTACATCGGAGCCAACAACGAGGATATTGGAATAGCTACCATATGAGTCTACAGTTTGAGGACGTTGTCGATTGCCTGCAAGTCTTGTATCCTGAGTTCGATTTCGTGTTCCTGTTTGATCACAGTCAGGGACACGCTCGCAAAGACCTGGGGCACTAATGCCTTTCAAATGTCGAAGACCTATGGTGCGCGCAGGCAGTAATGAGAGACACGACAATAATGGTAAAGACGGATACCTTGGGGAACACGTACCTCGATTGAATGTCGGTGACACTCAGTCGTTCATTTTCCGCGCAGATGATTGTGGTCCATTTTATCTGTCACCAGAACAGAGAGAAGAGCAACGACACGATCGACCAACTGGGAAATTCAAACGTGTGGAGCGGTCAAAGAAGATGCTCATGAACGCATTAAGTGATGCTGGAGTATCATTTCAGCAGCAACGGAGTTACACAAAGAAGGAGCTTCAAGATTTTGCAAGGATCCGTGGCATTGATCTTTTCGAAGAAAAGAACAAATAATTGCGGGATGGCAGGGGCAACCGAAGGCCTTCTGCAAGTCCTAAGGGAAAGAGGTCTTATTCCTGAACACTCGTTAGAAAAATATACATTGATGGTCGAAAGATCCAATCACAGGCGTTGTCGACTTACATTATTCGCTGAGAAATCTACTTGCCGGTGCACCGATTTTAAGGAGGAAGAAACAGCACTACAATACTTGGGGACTCAAATTGGAGTTACAGTTCAGCTCACTCCAAAGTTTCACGCCGAGCTAGCGGGTGAGGGATAGAGTACAGTTGGGCGCATGCAAAGGCATATTATCGTCGCGTTCCAGTCTCAAGAAAGCGAGGACGTGAAAACTTCAAAGATCTGGTAAAAGAATGCACCTCTCCTGCTAAGGTGTTAACAAAAGCCAGAATTGAAGTTTGCATCGAGAGCTTCGCGCCTATATTTGCACTTACCATCATCTTGAGCAGGTGCAATCAGCACGAGCTGCCGCAGTTGCTGGTGTTGATCCAATCGCAGTTTGCCAAAGAAGTGCTGCCGTACACTGACATTGAGAGGGTCAGGAAGGCCTTCAAGTGTCACAGGTGTGCCCTTGACTTCGATAGTGGTTTCGTGAATTCGGAGCTCAAGGAAGAAGCAACAACAAGAGAGGTGAATCAAGACGATGATGATGAAGTGAATTCGGAGTAAGAATGAGTTTTATGATGAGCAGCGTGGAGGCAATCTGATTTCGGAAGGATCTTTCAGAATTTTACTTTAGGAAATTGTGTGATGTGTAGAAATTGTACTAATCTGTACGCGAGGACGGTCAAGGGTGAAACCTGCTGTATATATATAAAGCCTGGGACACTGATACAAGTACCTGGTACAATGAACCATGGCCACATGGGATCACATATTTCAACGAACCGGTGGCCGAACGAATGTTACCGTATACTGTATACTGTGCCCTAATGGCGAGCCGATATGGACGGCGATATGTATGAACAACGATACGGACCGTATATCGATGAATGTACGTGGTCGTTGTACAGTGATACACATATGAACGAATAACATGTTAGTATGTAGAGATCCGACAGGAATCGGATCTCACTCTTTTGTTGTTAACATCTTGTTATGTAAGTTTAGCCTACTCGTGACCATGAGCACGGTAGTAATCCAAGAGATTACGCAGTAGTCTTTTCACGGTTTATCAGACCCAGTGGCTTGTAAACGACGACAGAGGAGTCAAAGAGAAAGATCCCATTGTCATATGACGTCGTTCACGACACGGCGACGACGTGGGATCGTCCGATATTGACAATTGTCAAATCGAGACAGAGAAGAAACAAGGGGAAGGGCTGATCACCCAACCGTACGAAGCGCGTTGTCGTGACGCCCAAGATGACTTACTCACATTCGCATCACTTATATACATATAGACCAAAATGGATATCGAATTACTTGGCGAAGTCGTTGGTGACGATGCACCACCACCACCGTGACAGTGATGGATACAATCCTCGGGTGGATCGGATTTGACCAAGAAGCCACACGAACTCGTATCAGGGAAGAGGTTTCGATACATTCAGCGACCTAGCAACAATGAAGGAAAAAGACATTCGTGACCTCGCTGAGTCCTACGGGAGACGCACGATTGCCGACGGGAGAGCCATCTTCGGGCTTCGTCGCATCCGTTACATGATCGGACTGATCCATTGGGTTCAGGATTTCGGTCGAACCGGTGAGGAACCTTCTCTGGATGGCATTGACAATGCCTTACAGTTTAGGGCCGCATTGGATGAAGCATCTCAACGTGCCGACGTCCGCAAGATAGAGAAAGATCAGTCGGACACAGTGAGCAAGGCTGCCGACCCCGGAAAATTCAAGGACGAGCGCAAGTGGCCTGAGTGGGAGCCGGCCTTCGCTAACTATCTGTCTACTATTCCGGGCGTGAACGGCATCCCACTATCATACGTGATTAGGGAGGTGGAGGAACCCGACCGCACAGTGGACTATCCAAGTTTCAACGAACGAGCGATTGCATGTGCACCATTAGCTGGACCCAACTTCCAAGCCGATGCTAGGAAGGTCCACCAATTGCTTAAAAGCTTTCTCCAAACTGAGACCGCAGAACAATGGATCAAGTCCATTGCTCGCAGACAGAGTGGCCGTGAAGATATGATTGCTCTTCGCAATCATTATAGCGGTGAGGGGACCACCACCCGACGCATCGCTCAAGCCGAAGGTTACCGCGACACGCTCTACTATAAGCATGAGAAGTCGCTCTCCTTTTCATCCTTCTTGGACAAGATCCAGAAGATGTTCAACATGTTCCAAGAGGAAGGTGAGGCCGTAACTGAGCAAGCCAAGGTGAGGATGCTACTTAAAAGATCCAGCACCCCAGCTTCAGACTACGGTCAGCGCATTGCGTATCCGGGCTCAATTGGACTCGGTTACATTCACCGAATGCGCTAATCACCTCGCAGCGATGGTATCTGAATTGCCTGACAACCATCTCTCCAGGAAGGTTTCGGCAACGGACTCAAGACCAAGGCCAAACGCATCCGTGGCGGCGGTGCGAGCGGCGGATCCGCTTCAAACGCAAGGGCATCCACATGCCGGACGGGAGCGTGTGGACTGGATATTACTCGGATTGGGACAAGATGTCCGATGCCGATAAGGAAACAGTCATGGCGACCAGGAAAACAAATAAAGCCAAGGGTACCACGCCAACCAAAGAAAGATGGCGGATGTCAAAACGCAGCTGGCGGATCTCAAAGGTCTGTTGCTGCTCTAAAATTGACAAAAGCAACGAGGACGACGATACCTCTACTACGGACGACTCAAGTGTCCCCGACAATGCTGGCGACGCCTTTGGCGGCCGCAGCAGCAAGAAGTCTAAAAAGGAATGACGATGCGCGTCCGTTTCCGCAGTTAATAGTTTGCTTACGGCAACTACTACTACCCAATCTAAAAAGATTGTTACTTTCGAAAGATCAACTGTGGTTTCGGCAAACATTACAACAAATAGACGTACATCAGCTTTACGCAACAACAAGAAGAAGGCGCTGCATAATGACGGCTCTCATGTCACTCACGGTCGCATGGAGCTTGACTCGCACGCCGACACCATTGTGTTAGGCAGTAACGCCATCGTAATGCATTACACAAGCCGCGAATGTGATGTATCACCGTATGCCGATACTTACAAACCAATTGCTGATGTCCCAATCGTTACTGGCGCCACTGCTGTCACCAGCCAGGAGAATGGTTTAACCTACATCCTGATTTTTAATGAGGCCATATGGATGGGCGATGTCTTGGACCACTCACTCATCAACCCAAACCAGTTACGTGCGTACGGCATTCACGTTCAAGATAACCCCTACGCGACTACAGCAATGCACATTGCAGCCGAACAAGATGAATTCGAGCAACCAATGACGGCTGATGGGACCGTAATCTACTTCGACTCACGGACTCCTACCAATCACGAACTGGCCAGCTGCCCTCATCATTTTAACCTCTGCTGCCGAATGGAATCCCCGTGATGTCAATTCCTTCCAGTGTTCACCACGGTGAGGCGGGAAGTACGGCATCAGTCGCATCAATGCAACTGCAAAGATGTGGATTTCGATATGGCAACGTGCAATTTTGACGAGCGTTCGATCTCATGTCTCTTGACTGATCGATTGCTTGCCACGGTGACCACTGATGGAACTGAAACGCTTGTCCCTGACGTTCCCATACCTAAGACCTTTGCCACGACAAAGCGACATTCGGTTGTAACGGCGCAGGAACTGAGTGAAAGATGGTTTATCGGGCTCGCACAGGCCCACGAAACCATCAGGGTGACGACACAAAACGTTAAGAGGTCGGCGGTACTTCCGTTAAGTCGGAGATATCGAGCGGACCGCGTCTTCGAAAAGCCATTGCTTCGAGGCGAGTATTACACTGATACGATGGACGGTCGGTGCAAGTCGCTCAACGGTAATCGCTATGCCCAAGTCTTTGCCAACAAGGACTTCTTCGCGACAGCTTTCCCGCTTCACAATAAATCAGAGGCAGGGGATGCATTGCGCCAATTCATTAACGAATATGGAAGACCAGAAAAACTCACGTTTGATGGCTCCCAAGAACAATGTGGTCGCAAGACGGAGTTTATGGCAAACGTGAGAAAATATGCGATCAGTCATCACATCACAGAACCGTATCGCCCGAACCACAACTTCGCGGAAGGCGTCATCCGAGAGATCAGAAAGAAGTGGTTTCGAGTCATGATTCGGAAAAATGTACCCCAGCGACTGTGGGACTATGGTCTACAGTGGGTGTGTGACATCCAAAATCGCACATCCAACAGTTCGCGGGGACTAGAAGGCAGATGCCCACTTGAACGCATTACAGGCGAAACGGTCGACATATCAGAATACCTTGACTTTGGGTTCTATGATTGGATCTGGTACCGCGAAAATGCCGGATTGGGTGAGACCAAACTCGGAAGATGGCTCGGAGTATCACATCGTGTTGGGACTCTGATGTCTTTCTGGGTCTTGACAAGCACAGGCAAAGTACTGTCACGAACGACAGTGCAAAAGAGTAACAAACCTCGAATCGAAAATTGAGGAGAATAAAACTCGCATGGATAGTTTCACGACGACGATCACAGATCGTATCGGAGGCAATGACCTCGTGGTACAAGATGAAGAACTGGGTCATCATGTTGTGGCAGTCGATGATTGGGACGACCCTGCTTACGACGCAGAATTTGTCCAGGAATACGGTCGTACGATAAACGACCCGGCGATCAGGGAGGCGGATCAGAGTTTCACCCCCCGACGCCTTCGATGACACGTACTTGAACATGGAACTTGCGCTGCCTCGCGATGGCGGTGAAGTCCAGCTTGCTCGCGTCGTCAAGCGCTTGCGGGATAAGGATGGGTTGCCAATCGGTACCGCTCACGATAACCCCATATTGGACTCCAGGGAATACGAAGTGGAGTTCCAAGACGGATACAAAGCGTCCCTGGCAGCGAATGCGATCGCCGAAAACCTCTTCGCCCAAATTGACGACGAGGGCAACCGCCACGTATTATTTCAAGAAATAATCGACTATCGGACTACCGGTAAGCAAGTCTTGCAACAGGATGCCTTCGTGACTACCCGAATGGGGACTCGCAGACGACGTGAGACTACGATTGGCTGGGAAATACTCGTGCAATGGAAAGACTTGAGTACCACGTGGATAAGTCTCAAGGATATGAAAGAGGCATACCCTATACAGACGGCTGAGTACGCCGTCCAAGCTAGGATTGCCGAGGAACCTGCATTTGCATGGTGGGTCTCCCACACCCTGAAAAAGAGGAATCGGGTGATTGCGAAGGTTAAATCCAAGTACTGGATCAGGACGCATAAGTTTGGTATAAAAATACCGAAAACGGTCGAGGAAGCACGGCGGTTCGACGCCGAGAACGGCAATACTCTCTGGTGGGATGCCATCATGAAAGAAATGAAGAACGTGCGCCCCGCATTCGAAGTTTGGGAGGACTCGGCGGACAAGATATCACCGGGATACCAACAGATAAAATGCCATCTAATATTCGATGTGAAGATGGGAGAGAATTTCAGGAGGAAGGCAAGATTTGTGGCTGGCGGACACACCACAGAAGTACCAGACTCGATCATCACATATTCGTCAGTGGTTTCGAGGGACTCGGTCAGGATTGCCTTGACAATTGCCGGTTTGAACGGGTTGCAGGTGATGGCCTGCGATATTCAAAACGCCTATTTGACGGCTGACTGCCGAGAGAAGATCTGGACAGTCGCTGGCCCGGAATTCGGATCAGAAGCCGGAACAATATTCCTGGTGAAGAAGGCACTATACGGGTTGAAGTCTGCGGGCGCTGCGTTCAGGTCACTACTCGCTGACACCTTGCATGATATTGGGTACAAACCCACGAAGGCGGACCCTGATGTATGGCTTCGACCGGCGGTTAAAGCGAATGGGTTTGAATACTATGAACTTGCCCTGTGCTACGTGGATGACATATTGTGCATCTCGGACGATCCAAAAGCAACGTTGCTTGATCTGACTACGGTTTTCAAGTTAAAGGACGACAAGATTGAACCCCCCGAAATTTACTTGGGAGCACAGCTTGATAAAATGGTCATTGGCGGTGCGGAATGCTGGACCATGTCGGCCGAGAAATACGTCATGGCATCGGTGAAGAACGTCGAGGCGCTCGCAAAACGAGGGCTCCGATTGCCTTCCAAGTGCTACACTCCACTGCCATCGGATTACCGACCCGAATTGGAAACGAGCCCGGAGCTAAAAAGCGACGGCATCCAATTGTACCAAGAGTTGATCGGGGTCCTACGATGGGCAGTTGAGCTCGGAAGAGTTGACGTACTGCTTGAAGTCGCATTGATGTCAACCTATATGGCAATGCCGCGGGAAGGACACCTTCAACAATTATATCGCATGTTTGGATATTTCAAGCTTTATCCCAAGAGGAAGATTGCCTTCGATTTCCAACATCCGAAGATCGACGAACGTATGTTCAAGGAATATGACTGGTGCGATTTTTATCGGGATGCATCTGAAGCTATCCCGACAGATATGCCAAAGCCGCGTGGTAACCCAATGTCAACACACTGTTTTGTGGATGCCAGTCATGGCAGCGATTGGGCTACGAGGCGGTCGCAAACAGGGATACTTTTGTTTTGCAACAAAGCACCAATAATATGGCACAGTAAGCGCCAGAACACGGTCGAAGCGAGCACATTCGGAAGCGAGTTCCAAGCTATGAAGAATGCAGTCGAACTGACCGAGGCACTTCGATACAAGTTGCGAATGTTCGGAATACCGCTCGATACAGCCACCAATGTCTTCTGCGACAACGAGGCGGTTTACAAGAACACCACCTTACCGGAATCGACATTGAAGAAAAAGCATCACTCAATCGCCTACCATAGGTGTCGGGAAGCAGTAGCAGCTGGAACAATTCGGGTTGCGAAGGAAGGAACAAAAACAAACCTAAGCGACCTATTCACCAAGCTGCTACCGCAGGCAAGACGAGAGGAGCTACTTGACAGGTTTACGTATTAACGGTAACGGTCGAAACAATGCCCTGTTAAGTGCTACGTTTCGAGGGGACCGAACGAATGTTACCGTATACTGTATACTGTGCCCTAATGGCGAGCCGATATGGACGGCGATATGTATGAACAACGATACGGACCGTATATCGATGAATGTACGTGGTCGTTGTACAGTGATACACATATGAACGAATAACATGTTAGTATGTAGAGATCCGACAGGAATCGGATCTCACTCTTTTTGTTGTTAACATCTTGTTATGTAAGTTTAGCCTACTCGTGACCATGAGCACGGTAGTAATCCAAGAGATTACGCAGTAGTCTTTTCACGTGGCGACGCAATAACGGTTGACACCCTCGGACACTGGCATAAAATGGACCATGGCTCTGGGATCTCAAATTTAGACGAACCGGCGCGCAAACTGAAATTTGGAGTCTTGGGACCCAGCGTACGATATATATAATGACTGCTGTACTAGTATGATAGCAGAACGTGTTTACTCCGAGTATCATAAATATCAAACCTGTTGTCAAGTTTGCAGCATTTCATCACGTGATATCGTACTGGTACTTGAATTAACTGCTATGCTGGACAAATCGGATTTCCTTTGGAATCTATGCATATTTACATATTTATATAATTACACATGACAACAATCTGTTCTCCGACGTTCTCAACTCAAAACCGTTTCCTTGGACCTCGGAGTTGTGTCAAGATCATCGTGGTTATTTAGAAACACATCAAACCAGTCAGGGTGTTTTGCCACACGAACTGAGAACCACGTACCTTAACACTTCTCTTGAGTACCAGGTAGTGCCATGAACGTTTAAGCTCTAGCGTATAGCAAGACTGCGGCGACACGCAAGCAATTGCATAAATGATTTATACTTATGAGCTTATGAGCACTTGTCCAACTATCGCAACGAATCTACCAAGGGTGTATACGAATTTAAGGCTGGCATGTTGACAGGTCGCGCACGCCAATCTTGTGACTTAAAGATACAAGATACACTCTCCAAAGATGCTGGTGTGGGGCGATTTTGAGGAGAATCTTCATAGCATATTTCGGCTTGGATCTACCAGGTACCTCAAATATGAAGTTATCGTTTCTGCTGCTCGGAGAACTGGCTTTCATTGCCGCACTGGTTATCGGACAGTCGAGCGCGGCTCCAGATCGTGACCTATCAAACGCCAAGACCACTCGAAAGCCAAACCGAAACCCAACGCGAAAGCCTACCCGCAACCCAACGCGAAGGCCTACCCGAAAGCCGACCAGAAAAGCTACTCCAAGACCAACGAAAAGGGGCAAGGGCGGCGGCGGCGTGCCCTCCAACGTCCTAGATCCAGTGATTCTCACTCTTCGCAATATCGCTGACCCTTTAAAGCTTATTACTCCCAACTCGAACCTACAGTACGATCTAGACAAGGATGGCGTTGTCACAATTGAAGACGTTGTCCTGCTCCTTACGTCGTTGTTGAACTCCGGTGCTGTCACCGTGGCGGACCTCATCCCCGGTGGCAACATGACCGATTTCGTCTTGACCAACTTTGAGCCTAACAACAACAGCACTCGTCGGCTGGAAGAAATCACATCTCCCACCATCCCCACAGTCGTGGACTTTCCATTTGATACGCGCGGCCTTCAGCAGGCTGATGATTGCGGCGTAGCGAGTGGCGAGTACAACGGATATACCAAGGGAACCGCTCCGTCCGCTGGGCCTCCGCGCCAATTCACGCGAGACTTTGTCAGGGATCCTTCGGTCCCAGTGAGGTGGTATGATTACCTCTTCTTCGCTGCGACTCAGCAACTCATTGATCAAGGTGTAATTTCATACGTAACGCTTACGGTGCTGCTGCCAGGAGTGCAAGCTGTCCTAGATGCTATCAGTCTCTATGTCCAGCTCAAGTACATTGGGACGCAAGAAGGTCGCGAAGGATTCCGTCATTATCTACGTAATTCTGGAAGCGACATTACCGTTGACTACGAGAAAGCGATTCGTGAGGATGCAGGGATCAGCAACGCTGTTGATGCCGAGATACGCGCTGCCACCGATGCTGCTCGAGCTCTCGGAGCGTCCGGGAGCGACACGTCGTTCCAATTCTACAAGACCACGACGCGCAGTGTGGCATCCACGACTGTCAATTGGAAGGGTGCTTTGGGACGTCACTTGCTCTGGTCTACTGGTACTGCGACGTACAATCAGGCTCAATGCCAAGTTGACGTTTCGTTGGAAATTTCTGCTGAAGATTTGTATGACTTCAATCGAGATGATCCAGGCATTGGAACTGCCGCACGAATTGCGTCCAATATCTTCGGCCGTTTCACTGTGTACGGATGGTCTTCGCCGTTCATGACCAAAACCAAAGTGACTCGAACCGACGCTATAGAACTACAGTGCTGCCAAGACACTGACTGCGGTCAAGCGGATGTCTTCGACTGCGTGTGCAACTTGTGTGAAGCGCAATGCCCCACCACGCAAGTGTCGGGTGGTCAAGGCTTCACTTCGTTCACAGTTGATTTGAAGAAGAAGAACGGCACGTTTCCTGTGTCGTATGATATGTACAGCATTCCTGATGGGCTGAACATCTTCTACGAAGGTGAAAGCATCTTTTCGACGGGTGGATTAGTGTCGGGATCTCGCCAGCGTCGGCGTGAAGTACGGCTCCTCCAAGTCTGCGAGCACTTCCGTTACCGTGGAACTCAATGCGCCCAATAGTGGAACTGCATGGGAACTAGCGGTTGGCTGCCCCCCTTAGCTCCACCGCTTCGGGGAGGTCGCTTTGTTTTTGAGCGAGAACGACAAAGCATGAAGGAACAGTCAAGAATGAAACCAATTAGATGGAAGAGATTAGCTCTTTCACGCATTAGATGATATACATGTGAACAGGTGGGGTGCGTGCACTGAAAGGATACGAATGCACGTACGATCGCGAGCAGGCGTTTAGGTATGGGCAAGATCTCAAAGATAGTTAGCAAGATGAGGTGTTTTCCAGTATTATTTTGTTGGGTTGGTGTGATGAGATCGAACTATGATAATGGTTACAACTGGCAATTAGGAGATTTGACTAGTACATCTGGTGGATTCGAACTCTTTCATTCTAGAATTTTTGGCGCTCATGCCACTGACAGCAACAGAGCATTCGAGGCATCAGCACACGTCAATAGAACGAATCGGAAGAGCACACGTCTAGCTAGGAACCAAGTACATGAGAGTTCTTGGGAGTGTGGGATCGCCCTTTAGCAGCAAGAAGGCTCATGGAGACGCCATCCCGGTTGTACGAGTACCAGGTACCAGATATTGTACGTAGTATACTGTATGTCAGTATGTCCTGTTCTTCTATGATTTTGAATAATACTGCATACTAGTACTTGTACCTGGTACTGCACACGCTTCACACAGTATATGTTCGTAAGGTTAAGTGTTCCGGTTGTATAATTTTTGGCAAGGGGCATCTCTCCACCATTCTGCCGTCATTGCATTCGGTTCCCATAATTTTTGGATTCTTGGCCGACTGATCAACACGAACCTCCAAGAATAACGATCGACTCTTGATTAGAACAAGAGACGTGCAACACGCAACAACAAACTATAAACTCCGTTTGAACAAACCTCAAACATTGTCCAGGTATCCTTGCAGAAAGCAGATCTACGCGACAGACGAGCTACAGTAATTGATCATGGGTGGAGGTAGTTCTCGTTTCGAGGAGACGGATTGGGAGAATGCGTCTGGCAAGCTAACTTCCATGGAAGAGACAATCGATGGATTTCCGCCAACTTCCAAATACAAAGTCTATCACATCAACAAGACAGCAGGAGTCATCAATCAACGCGAATACGACGTGACAGATGATGAATCCAATCTCTTGTATTCCACTCGTGGAATAGAAGGACGGTTGGCGTGGTTTGACGTTTTGGGCCCTGGAATCGATCAATACTTGTTGCGAGTTCAGGTGGATTTAAGTCGTCGCTATTGGGTCATTTATCGATTCGGTCAGCCTTCCTATCCGGGACAATTCGCCGATGCGGCAGCGACGAGTCTATTGCGCCAGTCGCGAGGCGATTCGCAGCCATGTTTGTACAAAAAGGCCTGTATCACAGTCACGTGGTCCAGATATCATGCGATTGTCAATCTATACGGACCGCCACCAGATGACTACATGGATGAAAAATCAAAAGACAAAGTTGCTGCTGTGGAAGGTGAAAGAAAGAAAGATGATACCCCATCATGGGCGCAGGTAGGCCCGGAGTTTCTTGCAAAGGATGCTCCAAAACAGACTGCTTCTGCGTCGTCCGAGAAAGAGGAGCCACCCGAAACGGCAAAGCCGCTTGAAGGCCAGTCAGCCGATGAAAAGGAGAAGGACGTAGTGGAACAGCTTCAGGATGCGGCGAAGGAAGCGACTCTCGAAGAGCCTGCGGCGACTGAACCATCCATTGACAAACCTAAAATCGACGACGTGCATGATGATACCCAAGATTCAAATACAAATGATGCAAATGAGGCTCCTACAGATCAAGATACCCCTAGACCTGTTGTCCCACTTCGTGACTTTTCAAACCCGATTCCAGAAGTGCCTGAACACCTTCGAAATCCCAATCTTGGTCCGAAACAACACAACAGGAAGTCGCACAAGCACATCAAGAAATTCTCAAAGTGGGTGAAGGAGAACACCACTGAACTACCGCCAGATCCCTTGGAGGGATACCTCCAGCTGGATAAACCGATTCTCAAGTGTGAAGAAATCAACTCCTTTTTGGGTCAGCACCAAACCATGCTGGTGAGCGACAAGGAGGCCAAGCGTTTGGAGGAAGAAGAATTGGAAACCGCTGCGAAGTTGGGTGCCGATGCGCATGCACCGGATGCGAATGTCAAACATGGAACTGAGCCGGCAGAAGGTGGGGCAGCTGCACCCACAGAAGGAGGCGCTACGGTTTCGAAGAAGAAGGGCAGTGATAAGCCGTTCCCTGGCATGCGAAAAATCGGACGTTGGTTGAAAAAGGTCGGAGAAGCTGGGTCTGAATGGGCTGCAAGTGTCGAGTCCTCATTCGATGGAGCTGCGCACGACAAGTTGGATCCCTCTACTGAGAAGGATCCTCGTAAAGCGTCTCAGACCGAAGGTGAAGACAATGTAGATTCGGATATTGACGACAGTGACCAGATCAAAAAGACGTCAAGCCACGCATCTTTAGATGGACTCTCAACTTCAAGCAGCAAGTCAGGCAAACATGAAGATCTTGAACCACTGGTTGGATTCTGGAATTGGGACAACACCATGCGTGTCCACAAGATGAAGATGCACGTTGCCGAGGGATCTGACCTTGCCCTTCATGTTGTGCTGGCCATTGTTACCAATCAGCTTCGCCTGGAACGCAACGTTGTGGTAACGACAGTGTAGTTTAGTCTCACTTGACGATTTCCATGAAAAGGCATAGTGTATTTCAGACGGTTCAACCTTTTTGCTTTCCAATCTACTGTATTCTCCTTTTGCCCTTCGATAAGCCACTGAATTCCATTGAGTGAGAAACAACTAATCGGCTCCTTCGTGTTCAATTTGTCACGCAATAGCATGTGAACCTCTCTTCGGATGCGCAACATCTCTCGCCGCGGGCAAGGACAGGACATCGATAAGCACATCAGAGTAAAAATCGAGCGCATTCCGCCTTGCTTCCACATCAAAATCACTTAAATGGGGCTTCAAAATATATCTGTTAATCGTATCTACAAATTCTCATGCTGCATGTGAATGTGAGCTAAAAGAAACAGAAACATGGGAAATCATTACTTTTGAGTCATGTTCGCACACGCTTCTACTGTATATTCACCAATCTTGACTCGACATACGGTTGCCAATCGCAACAAATAAATGGCCACATCGGCAATCTCCTGTCCCACCTTTTCCAATTCGGCACCATTCAACTCTTCCTTTTCTCCCTTCCATTGGTACAATTCCGACAATTCTCCCAATTCTCCAATCAAGGCCAGAACTAGATTGCGAGGCGTGTGAAAACGATTCCACAATCGGTCGTCTGCAAATTTGCTAATTTTCATTTGAATGGCATCGATTTCAGTCTTGTCGTGTTCGGGACTTTGGTACGTATCGCCGGAATTGTTGTTTTCGCTGTTGTCCTGGTTGTTATTGTCTTCGTCATTGCCACTACTGCTGTCATTGTCTTCCAACACAACACCCACATCTGTATCTTGTCCTACAGTTTTCGTAATTCCCGTCTGATCCGAATATGCCGTATACTTTCCAGACTTGCCTTTGCAGAGTTCGACAGGATACTTCTTTTCATTGAGAACTAATTTGGCAAGGATGCATTTGCGTAGATCCAAACGACACGACGATGCTGTCATGGCCAATTGGAATAGAATTTGTCCCATGAGCAACCGTGTCTCCACCGGTGGTCTCCATAGCTTTGTCGATGGAGACATGGGTGGTGTCGGACGGAGTTTTCGATTCGGAGATGTGGGAGGTGTTTTGATAGTAGTGGATGGTGTTGTCGATGTTGTTGATGTTTCTGCAATCAGATTATCGAGTGGACAATGCTGCAAAAAGGAGGATGCCAACAGTCCCACCAAGGCTGTCAATTCCAAAATGAGATGTCGTGGAGTTTTGAATTGATTCCTCTGTCGAGCATTGGCCAGAGTGGCCAAGTGGCCAAACGTAAGCATTGGAAATTGAAGATTCGAAAACTTGGTTGAGTCGACGACACTCTCAATGGACCTTATAATGGATGTCTCTGAGAAAATGAGTGACTGATTAGCACTCGAATACCTGATACTCGGAGTACTTGTACTCCAGAAGGATGGCTTTTGTTTGCGACAAGAGTGATTGTCGGATCAGGAAGATGATTGTCAACAATCATCAGTGGCATGATCTGTGGCGAGCGCCTATAATAACGGTAGATCTAACGTATTTCACTCGGCACGATTGGACTTTTTGAACCGTCCCGCCATTTTGGTTCCATCCATCCTATTCCATCGAGGGTCGAGTGGAGGGAGTTTCAACTTGAAACTCCCTCCGGTTCAAGGTTCAAGTGACAGTGCTTATAAGTATAGTACTGGAGTACTCCGTACTCCGTACTCCGTACTCCGTACTTAGTTCTTAGTACTGAGTATACTGAGTACTACTAGCAGGACAGTCGACGGTGGACAAGTTGCTACTTGGGGTTGTATATTGTTGTACTGCCACAGTGTACTGGTACACTGGTACTGGTTCACTGGAAAAACTTCGAACATCGACCAGACTCTCCTCGTCAACCCAACAATCGACCACCGACACCTCATTATCACAACTCTTCATGCTAAATCAGATTGATGCTCATTATCTATAATCTATTGACCAACCAGGTACCCCATACCCCAGTACTCTGTTGAATTACTACACAAGCAGTAAAACAAAGAGAAGAAATTGAACATGTCAGCATTACCAGAAGCGAAAGCGTTACCTGATCCACCCACCGATGGTGTTAGCGCGCTCCAATACTTGCGCAACGGTGACGACGAATCGTCATCGTCTTCTCTCTTGGCGTCCACATCATGGGATGGATGTGTTCGACTTCACGACACGGAACGATGGGTATCACAAATTAATCAATACATGGATTCTGGTCCACTTTTGAGTTTAGCAACCATGGGAACTATGAAAAGCAATCCATTGTTAGTGACGGGGGGATTGGATGGTAGCAGTACGTAGACGGTGATCACTTGTGTTGTTATTGTCATTCTTGTTCTCACTACGTTGAATTCCAAAATTATTATCAACAGTCCGAAAATTAGATATTCTCACCAACGCGACATCAGTCGTCGGTCGTCACTCGGGTGAACCATCCAAGGTGGCATGTTCCTGTCTCAAAAGTCTCGGTGAGAATTTAATCGTTAGTGCCGGCTGGAATTCACAACTGCATCTTTGGGACGTACGATCGTCATCACAAGTTGCGATTGCCTCCATGGACCTTCCCGGCAAGGCCTTTGCCATGGATGTGGATGAATCGCGGAATCGCATCGTCGTGGCCACCAGTGCCGGACGACGACTGGTCTTTTGCGATTTTAATCATGGCACATTACAAACGGTGTTGGACCGAGAATCGTCACTCAAATATCAAACACGATGCGTTCAATTCTTCCCCAATGGACATGGGATTGCTATAGGAAGTATTGAAGGTCGAGTGGCAGTCGAGTATTTACCAGAAACATTGTTATCCAACACGTCATCAACCTCACTTGACGTTGCTAATTCTACAAACAATAACAACATTGGCACCGCCAATTCGGAAAAGAAAAAATACGCCTTCAAATGCCATCGCATCCAGGATACAGTCTATCCCGTCAATGCCATTGCCTTTTGTCCGACGCAAGACTGTACCTTTGCCACTGGTGGTTGCGATGGTACCGTGGCCATTTGGGATGGCCTTCACAAGAAAAAATTAACATCACTTCCGAAATTTCCCACCAGCATTGCGGCTTTGGTCTTTTCACCAACCGGATCGCACCTTGCCATTGCCGCGAGTTATACGTTTGAAGAGGGAGAACGAGATCATCCGAGGGATGAAATCTTTGTCCGGCCAGTGTTGGAATCCGAAGTCCAACCCAAGGGGAAGTAAAGGAACTGTTGGGATGGGATTCGCGAAACGAGTACTGAGTATTATTTGATGCACCCTATTCGTTATGAAGGGCTACCATATGACCTGGGTGCAGTAGTAGACTGGTTGGGGAGGTACTAGTAGTAAGGAGTAAGTCCTGAAGTAGCTGATTTGGTGGTTGCGCAACTGCAGTATTGAGCTTGCAAGCGATATCATAGGTCCCATGTGCCCATGTGCCCATGTGTTAAACGGTGCATCTATACTGCATTCTTCGAGGATAGCATACAAACATAAACTCGACTTGTTGAAGCAAGCCTTGGTACCGGTTGGTTTTCCGGACAGATAGACTCTACCGTAGGCCGTAGGGGTGTGAATGTCCTTCCAGTAGACCTACATGGAGTAACGAGTGAATAGTGAATAGTGAGCACATCTATCCATTTCTCCAGATACGCCTCGGAGTCGACTCTCTGTATTGGCAGTCTCGCCGACTCTGCTCCTGCTGTGATCCAATCGAAATGCGATTTTTCGATATCAACTGCTCGCGTGCGATAAAAATCACGTGATTGTTATCCGAATTATATAAATGTATTCGAACCTGTGAACTCAAATGTTTTGTTATATGTATGATTCCGCCATCTTATTTTTTGAAGATTTGTATTTTCATCATGAATTTATACAATGTCATATAATATTATTATCGCCAGGACTGGAGCGAAAAATCTGATTGTTAAGTGAGCACACGCCCTCCCGTCGAAATTTCACATGCGAGCCATACCTCGCCTTTACTTCCCAGTCAAGGGGTACAGTCACGAAATACCACATATTCTTGTACGGTCTTCATGTCTGTGTATGACATACAGAGTCAATCTTCAATTGAATATATCCAAATAGAATCTACATTAGAACCAGGCGCCTTTCGAAGCGTTGAAGCCAAAGCCTGATCACGTAGTACTTGTACTCATGAGAGGCGTACAATTGTACTCCATCAGTGAAGGGCAGCATAACATTGATTGACCTGTAGTGGTTGCAGAGATTGATCTTGATTACCTTCAATAGCTTCTTGATTGTTCGCTGATCCTTGTTGATTGATCGTGGTGAATACAATTTGCAATAAACTTGACGAACTGAACGAAAAATGGCTCCACATTCTTCATACTCCACTCACGTGGAATTGGAAGATACGATTGAAATTCAACACGTTGATGGGCGTCATACGCCAATCGTTCGTCTTGGGCCTTCTTCCGGTGACCGTAGTACTGCTGCTGCTGCTGGTGGTGGTGGTGGTGCCAACCAGGGGAATGGTAATGAGGCCGGTCTTATCCTAACCCTTTCTCAGGATTCGGCTGAGAAAATACGTCACCTGCAGCAAGTTTTGCAACAAGATCAAGACGATGTGGACGATACTGTTGAGGGTCAGATTAATGTCTCAGACAGTGATGATCAAGATACCATATTTGATACATTTTCGAGCATGTGTTTGCCACTGTGTGCTCCTGGTTGCTACGTACCTCCCAAATCGGCTCTCAAGAAGCCTGGCCAGACAAATCATGCTGGTATTCAATCCAATCGAAGTGTCTCCTTCAATTCACTGACGGTTCGAGAATATGACTTGACTCTTGGAGGTGAGAGAGTAGTGGACTCTTGTGCACTTGCCATCATACACCAATCATCCTCGCTGACACGATTTCTTTCTACTCATAAATATCCTAATATCCTAATACTACTACCACAACAACTCGCGTGCAAAAAATCACAGACCACCCCTCTTCTGCCAGTGGTCCTCCCGTCCAACTCGACTGGGAACACAAGACGGAATCGGTTGTGGATTTGAACACGTACGAACAAGAACGCCAACCACGGAAAACCCGTCGTCAGCTCAAAATGTCCTTTACGGAACGCGAGGAGATTTTGCAAAGCAGGGATACTCCATGGAAGAACTCAAGAACGCCTGGATGGAATCACTCAAAATCAGACAACAACGATACGAAACCATCATGACTGGATCCTTGACATCCAAAGTGGAGGAAGCGTGGGAATCGGCATGTCGCAAATTCAATCGTTTGTTTACTCTCACAACCGACATGGAGGGATATGAAGTCAAGGCGGAAGAAACGGGTGGAGCGCGGGAGGCATTTTCTTACGTCAAGAGATCAGAAGAAGATGAGTTTGGAATCCCAGACGCGACTGCAGCGGCGGCGACATCATCAGCACCACCACCCACTACTTGGTCCTTTTTTGATTCTGGTGATTCCACCGATAAGGGCGGCTGCGGTTCTACGTCGGGTGCATCCTTGAGCTCCTGGTTTACACCCTGCACCACTGGGTCGACACGAACTGTCGTGTCATGATTTTCGTAAATGGTATTCCTTTACGACTTTTTGCCGACAATGTAGAGGTTCTAATATGGGTATTTACCTTGTTGGTACACGTGTGTCAAACATGAATGTTGACACACTTTGGTGTTGTTGAGGTTGTATTGGAGCGCTACCATGTTGCTCTTGCCAAGAAGATCACATTGTGGAGCCGTTGCGTTGGTTGCGCTTACCAACAATAACTCTTTGCCACGCAATCTCACATATAATATTTTGATTTATACGTTTGTACATTCTACTAGCTAGATGTATCCAATCGGCTTCTTCCACTAATTGTTCACGTTGCGACTTGACAATCACCCAATATAGCTACGAGGGGGAAATCTCCTTCTTGGTAACGGATTTCATCGTCGATAGGTACCCTCGAAGCTGCATGGGTTTTCAAGAAGTCGTGACATTGGTGCATTCAAGAAGATTTCCCCTACAGAGTACGTTGCTATGCTAGCTAGTCGCACATGGTCCTTTTGTCGTGCAGTCTGAACTTCCCTAATTGAGAATGCAAGAGTACTCAGACCTTCAACGCTTCAAAGTATCAGTTGGAGATGACTTTTTGGTAAAAACTGGGAACGAGCCATTGCGTTCCGGCGTCTATAGCGAAACACTCAGTGTGAGTACGAAACCTTGGAACTCTAAAGGATGGTAAGCAAATTCGTCATGAACTCTCGGAAGAATCGTCACTCGAAGAGTCGTCGTCCGAATCCGAGTCTTTATCAGAGTCTGAATCTTTATCGGAATCCGAGTCCTTATCGGAGTCTGAGTCCTTGTCGGAATCCGAGTCTTTATCAGAGTCCGAATCTTTATCAGAGTCCGAATCCTTATCGGAGTTCGATGATTTGTCAGAGTCCGAATCTTTATCGGAGTCCGATGATTTGTCAGAGTCCGAGTCCTTATCGGAGTCCGATGATTTGTCAGAGTCCGGGTCCTTATCGGAGTCCGATGATTTGTCAGAGTCCGAGTCCTTATCGGAGTCCGATGATTTGTCAGAGTCCGAATCTTTATCAGAGTCCGATGATTTGTTAGAGTCCGAGTCGTCATCAGAGTCAGAGTCTTCATCCGAGTCAGAATCTTTATCGGAGTCCGAATCTTCATCAGAATCGTCAACAGTGGCAGACTCAACATCTTCAAGGCTTCTGGCCTTCTTCTTGGCTTTCGCCTTGGCCGCCTTCTTTCTCTCTTTTGCCGCAGCTTTTTGTCTCGCCCTTTGTTCCTTCAACGCTGCAGCCCGTTTGGCCAACAACTCCTTTAGCTCCTCTTCCTCTCCCTCAACAGGACGATACGCTGTACGGAGGGATATCATGATCATGCCCGTGAACGCCATCATGATGAATGCTACGAAACGTCCAAAATAGCAGGAAGATATTGTGAGCGAGAAAAACAAAAGATTTGCGTCGTTATTGACATACAAACCCAACCCATTTCATGATCGAAACTTACACACATACGAATAGTAAACAGCATTCACACTGACATCACATGCAGCATCATAGGCAGCGCTGGTAAATGTCGGCACTACCGTATCACACGACAAACTTGATAGTGCATCATCGAATGCATTCCCCACCTCCAGAAGGCGAGAGTTCATCGCCGACAGGAGAGAATCGATCCCCACGGCGTCCGTACCGCATTCGGCGACGACGGATCCCATAGTTTTTGTCGCAATGGCGGATTCGACAGCCGCAATTGTCAAACTGGCAGTTTCAAGTTCTTTCATGAACGTGTCTACAAAGTCATATGGGTATTCTGCATCACATTGTGACACATAGTATTCTGTTGCCAAAAAGACCAAGCTGTCTGCTTCGAAGCCCCTTGCTAACACCATTTCCAAAATTGTTTCGTCAGGAGTGTTGCTCTGGCCACCCGAGCAAAAGTCTAAGGACGTGTCGATTCAGTTAACCACAACAGCAACGACAATGGAGCCACGGATCAATGACGAACACTACTTACCAGCATTGGCGATCGCATAGGTTACCATGATGATTGCCAGTATTGTTGACGCCATGGTTTGCAGACAAAGCAGTGGCAGCACATACCGCGAAATACGCTGCAAAAGATTTAAATTCGGTCTCAATCTCCAAGCCATCACCACAAGGATGAAAAACACCAAGGGTACCACCATCCAGGGGAGGGCAAGAACGTAGGCTACTGTGTTTGGAGGATTAATACTCACGGCCGTTGCATTCAACATCTCGGCGACGTCCATTGTAGCATTGATGCCCTTCATCCCCTCGTCGAGTTCGGCTGCGACAAAATCATCGAGCATCATCACTGAAAACAGAGCATCCAGAATTAAGGCCTTGAGTGTTTCGTCACCAGTAAATGGACTCAATCCAATTGCATCAGCAAATGCCTCTGTCGAGTTGACGAACAGTCCCATCGAGTCGCCAAAGGAACTGAGATCCAACGTCTGATTAAAGTCTGTAGAATCACTGACATTCGAAATAGCTGACGTCTCATTCGATTCGGTGGGGAGATTGAAGTTAAGATCTAATACTGGAAGATTCGTACTGGCGTCATTGACGTTGTCGACAGGAAGATTCAAGACAAAAACAGGCTGATCCGTATTGACTCCACTTCGCGAGCCGGAACCGATAGGGCTCGGGGCGGGTGTTTTGGCATCGGTTGTAATGTTCTCAGCTGCGAGATCTGAAAAGAGAGACGCGAACTGATTCGCCGTTGCCTCATCAGCGTTCACCTGCGGCGCAGAAGTGGCGTTCTGAGCAATGCGTCGTCGCGCCCCTAAACTGAATGGGATGCTGCTTGTGTTGTTGATGTTGCTGCTGCTGCTGCTGCTGCTGCTTGTGCTGTTGATACCGCTGCTACCGTTGCCACCGTTGCTTATGCTGCCCTGTCCGCCGCAAAAGGTGGTCATATTTAACACAAAATCATCCCTCATTGCAGTAGCCGAGTCAGTTTGATTAAGAAGTTCTGCATGAGCGGTAGCGACGGCATCAATCACCAAGAACATTTCCTGTGCAGCGGTATGTTGAGTGTTGATCCGTTTGCAAATACTTGGTTGCGACATTGTTACTTACTGTCGAGCTTTCGTTGTATGCAACCTTGGCTTCTTCTAGACCATTCAGTCCCTTGGCCAAAAATACTATGACAAACACCATCCACAAGAAAGCTGCCAAGCCAAAGATGGCTCGTACAATTTTTACCTTGTATCTTTGAAGGTATGACTTTGTCCCTGCTTCCACTGGTTGCATTTCGTGTCCTGACCAGAGCCCGACATTTTCTGGTCCCATCCATTTGCAAAGAATAAGGACGAGGGTCCATGAAAAAGAAGACCAGATAGAACGACCGAGAAACACCAACCCCGAAGTGTATTCGAATTTGTCACTAGGATCCTCCGAGACCAAGAGTGCAAACTTTTTTGAGTTCCCCATGCTAGGGGCAAGTCGCATGATTTTGATTGCAAAGTTCTTATAGAGGGTGGGATTGAATACGAAGGATGCAGAAACATGAGAAGTGAGTTGCGTAGAAGAACTTGGACCTCGTGACATACACGCATGAAGTATGATCATGACTTACGGGTGTGAAAAGTTGCATCGGTATGGTTAACCCCTCCATGGTGGAGTTATCCGTGGTAAAACCATCCGTATTACTTGAATTATCCATGGTAAAATTATCCATGATAATCACTCTTGTGAATACTCCTTTTTCTCTCTATGCCTCTATGTTGTGAATGCGCTTGGTCTGATATATGATGTCAACGCCACGATTTATAGTATGTAAGCGAAGCATAGATGTGTGTCGGCTTTCACAGTGTTGCATGAGATGATCGGACCATTCCATAGATACACCGTCACGCAATGTGCTCATGTGAGCATACATGTGAAAACTGCTCAACGAGGAAGGAGTCCGACGTGTCTGGCCGCCGACCGACAAAACAAGACCAACGATACTACATTGACAGTACTCACGGAATTGGTGTACCAGTACTGAACGTATCCTCGACGCATCTCCTTCGATACGGATACTTCGCTCCTTCTTCGCCTGGATCAGCAATTCGATACATCGATGTTGTGTCTCTCCGAAAGACTCGGATTTATTTTAGTAGAGTGGTAGTACCGGTTGCTCGAGTACATGTACTCTTCGCGTACCTGCAGGTCAAGTTGGATACTGTTGCACAGGAGACGGTACACCGGTAACTACATACAAGTACGATTCGACTTAATCAAAGTGTCAGTATGGTCTAACTCATTCATAATCGTTTCGAAGGTCACACTGGGATGTACTTGCCACTGGTGTACTACGAACGCGTTGAGGAATTGAGTTTACCGACAAGGAATTCGTGGCTTTCATCCAAAGCTACCGACCAGCCATCAGGTTACGTAAAGGATGTCTTCCAAGTCGGAAACCGAGTCCTATGAAGAATCTACCCACCAGCTTTGCCAAAAGCTGATTACTAGTTACTTCGAATGCTTGGTATCAAGTCCCAGCAGGAAGACATCAGAGCGATTCATCGCTCACTCTTTTTGGTTCTAGCAGCCTTTATCTTCGGACCGTACATCCAAGGCCTATCGCGTGCTAGGCCATCAAGCAGCTTTTTTATTTCCCCACCCACCATCCCTTTATTTTTCTTTTCCCGCTACGGCTTGTGGTACTGCCCCAGCGGGGGGTCGAGTTCAAGGTCCGAGTTATATGTTCGATTGCTATAACTCGAACTTGAAGGTTCCCATCTTGGGCTGATCGATCGGACGGGAGCCTCCTACTAGTAGGAGACATCTCGCTCGAGCAGGTATATTTCCTCCCGACTTCAATCCCACTCGGCCGTTGACTTAGGTCCAACGAGCGGAGATGGAAGCGGGTTTGAAGGAGAACAACCCTTTCAGGTCTTGGGAAGAACCTTCGTGAACCCATGCAACGATGCATGACCTGAGGAGGTATTGATACAGTGCTGCGCTACTGTTGGATTGTGCTACTGTTCCCCCAATACACTGGCCGAACTATACTACCTATATGGCTCGGCCTATGAGATATCATTCAGGAAAGCGGCAAGTTCAGCTACCATGCAGTGGGTAGCTTGATATTGCTCGTGACTAGTCTATTCCTACCTAGTCGCATCATTACTTGTTTTCGTTACTGGCGGATTGTCAAATGTTAAAAACAGAATCCGAGTACTCCAAACTCCAGTACGAAAGGGGGGAAAAAAAGCGCAGAATCCGCCCACGCCCATACTCGCGAATGCTAATCTGTTCTTCGTTACTAATTTAGACTACTGGTACTACTACTGTACGATTAGCATTATGTCATAGGGTTCGCTTGAAGTACATGTATCATTACACTGAGAGCGGGAAGTGATTCGTGCTCATTTCCACTGGTCCCTGCGAATAATACGACATGAAAGGCAATGGAAGAACCTGATCAGCGACAGTTGTTTGCGTGGGATTGCTCCTTTGTCTCACCCTTCGTAATAGTAAACGCCTTGGCAAATTCAACGAGGCGCAACCTGTTGTAACGAGTGGAAAAATGCCACCAATAGAGCTGGGTCCTTCTAGATATTGCCACCCTGGATGTTGTTCCCAAGGGCGTGCCAGCCGAGGATCCTCTCCTCTCAAACTGCAATATAATGAATCAACATCAGGAGCATCTGCAGCATCTGGAAATGCAAGACCTCTACCTGTCATTGCAAGTCAAGAAGATGCCTTGAATAGGAGCTCGGCTCCTCCGAATGTGGTCACACAGGACGAGGCCCTGGTCCCTCCAATCAAGAAAATCCTGTTTTACAACAGCTTTTGGCATTGGACAGATTTCCATGTCGGCTTTGAACAAGATTCATTTGCAAAATGCCGAATTACATCTTGTGTTGCATCAAGCAGGCTGTGCATTCTCCTTCGGTTGAAGAAATGCCTAAGTTTGACGCAATTGTCATGCATGGAGTCGAAGCCAATCTCAGCCCTGGGGACATGGATTACATTCAAACTTGGAGACAACCACATCAAAGATTTGTATTCTTCATGCTGGAACCGCCGCCAAACGGCCCACTATTGACATCTGCGAGCTACAATTCCTTCTGGAACTATACCATGACGTATCGAATCGATAGTGATGTTCCAATACCGTATGCATTCATTGCCCCCAATGTAGATCCAGTGGAAGAAGGGAATCCGAAAGGTATCCAAATTCAACAATCTGCGTGGCCTATCGATTACAATGAGACGCATTTCGTACGAAATGTTTTGCCAAACAAAGATGAGAGCTTTCGTAGGCTAGCACGTCGACCAAAGAAGGTGGCATGGGTGGTATCGCGCTGTGTAAGCAACTCTCATCGAGAAGATTTCGTCCAAGAGTTGAAGAAATACATTGATGTCGATGTCTATGGAAAGTGTGGAAGTTTTCCATGCGATAATGTTGATGGTGAGGAAAATTGCAACTCGAAAGTTATGCGTGATTACAAGTTCTATTTGGCATTTGAGAACAACTTTGCGCAGGACTACGTGACGGAGAAGTTCTTTTCGCGAATGAATGATACCTTGGTACCTATCGTTTTGGGACAAGCCATTACAGCCTCCAAGCTCCTCCCCATTCATTCATTAATGTTCTCGATTATAGCAGTCCGAAAGCGCTTGCTGATTTCCTCCACAGACTCGACAAGAATGCTACTGAATATCTCTCCTACCTTTGGTGGAAAGACCATTACCATGTTGTGGGTGGCAGAGACGTTTACAATTTGAGTTTCTGTGACCTTTGCGCGAAGTTACACGAAGATGACAATCCTCATAGCTACCCTGACTTTGGTCGGTGGTGGCACAGATGGGCAGCTCAACCAGAAGTTGCCACAGCTTCTTACTATGCTGAAGTAGTTGGTAGGGAAGTCTCGGCGGCTTAGAACCCCCCACAAGTGGTCATTCTTCAAAGCAACTGGTGCGTCACGTTACGCATGCAATGAAATGACTATCCTAATTTCAAAAGAAGCTTCACCAATCGCAGCGTCTATCTCATCTCAGGGTGTATCACATCCAGAGGAGCCCTTGACGTCCGGTTGCCGTCCGCATCGCCTTTCCAAGATATCAATTGTAGTCTGTCTCTTTGTCTGAATCTTCGCCTTTCATCACCGACGCAGCATATTCGTGAGACTGCGAAATTTGTCAGAATCGAACCTCTCCTCCGTTCTGAGTCGGATTTGATGTCCTTTCGAAGCATTCCAATAATCCTTGGAATCATCAGAATCTGAATTTTTGCAACGTCCTTAATCTCTGACCCCTCATCCTTTCCCCAATCCTCGTGTAGGAAGGACCCTCAGAATTGTCATCTTTGTATGAGTCCATACCATCATCAGAATTCTATTTCTTCTTAGAATCTTCGTCTTCATATGAGTCTTCTTCGTTATCCGAATCGTTGTCGCTTGATAATCCCCTTTCCTCGTCCGAATCTTTTGCCTTCTTGGAGTCTTCTCGTCCTTCGAATCTACACCATAGTCAGAGCTTGTTTTGGTCCGAGGGCTAATTCTTTGCAGAGTCATCGACTCGTCATCTTTGTTAGAGTTCGTTTCATCATCATCGTCACTTTCGTCTGAGTCCTTGGCATCCTCCGTTTCTTTTGAACTTTCGTCGTCGTCCGAACCATCATCTTCAGATGAGCTCTCATCTTCGTCCGAATCTTCAGCCTTCTTGGAGCCGTCCTCGTCGGCCGAATCTTCATCATCGTCAGAGGTTTCGTCACGGTCTGACGACTTATTCTTGTCAAGATTTTCATCTTCCTCCGACCTAGCATCCTTCTCCGAATCTTCGTCGGAGTTCTGATCAGCATCATCATCTTTGTCTGAGTCCGTGTCAGCATCGGCATCCGTTTTCCCCTTTGAAACTTCTTCTTTGCTAGAGTCTTCCTCGTCATCCGAATCATTACCTCTTGACGAGCCCTCGTCATTTTCCGAATCTTTAGCCTTTTTGGAGTTTTCTTCATCGTCCGAATCTTCATCTGATCTTCCGCCTTGATCCGAGGACTTGTCAGCATCTCTATCTTCTTCTGACCCGTCATCATCTTTGACTAAGTCCTTGTCACCATCGGAACCCCCTTCATCAGCTGAAACTTTTTCGTCAGAGTCTTCCTGGTGGTCGGCATCATTTTCTTTTGACGTCCTGTCGTCATTGTCCGAATCTTGAGCCTTTTTCGATTCCTCTTCATCCTCTGAATCGTCATCATCATCGGAACTTTCGTCTTGGTCCGAGGACTTATTGTTCTTAGAATCTCCATCTTTCTCCGACCCGTCAACTTTCTTAGAAGCCTCATCGTCGTCGGAATCTTGATGGTTGTCAGAGTCTTCCGAAGAATCGTCATCTTTATCATGGTCCGAGTCATCATCGGAAGTCTTTTTCTTCTTTGAATCCTCGTCTGAAACTTTATTGTCGTCAGATCTTTCGTCTTGGTCCGAGGACTTCTGTTGTCAGAATTACCATCCTCCTCTGACCCCTCATCCTCCGAATCTTCAGAATCGTCATCTTTGTCAGAGTCCTCATCATCGTCATCTTTGTCAGAGACCTCATCATCGTCATCTTTGTCAGAGTCCTCATCATCGTCCTCTTTGTCAGAGACCTCATCATCGTCGTCATCTTTGTCAGAGTCCTCATCATCGTCATCTTTGTCAGAGTCCTCATCCTTATCGTCATCTTTGTCAGAGTCCTCATCATCGTCGTCATCTTTGTCAGAGACCTCATCATGGTCCTCTTTGTCAAAGACCTCATCATGGTCGTCATCTTTGTCAGAGTCCTCATCATCGTCATCTTTGTCAGAGTCCTCGTCCTTATCGTCATCTTTGTCAGAGTCCTCCTCATCGTCGTCATCTTTGTCAGAGTCCTCGTCCTTATCGTCATCTTTGTCAGAGTCCTCCTCATCATCGTCATCTTTGTCAGAGTCCTCATCATCATCGTCATCTTTGTCAGAGTCCTCATCATCGTCATCTTTGTCAGAGTCCTTGTCAGAATCCTCTTCCTCACTTGACGTTTCTTCTTTGTCTGAGTCTTCCTCGTTGTCCGAATCATCCTTCGATGAGACCTTTTCCTTGTCCAAATCTTGATGTGTTTTGGAGTCCTCCTCGCCTGAATCTTCATCATCGTCAGAGCTTTCGTCTTGATCCGAGGACTCCTTATTGTCAGAAGTTCCATCTTTCTCCGACCCGGCATCATTCTCCGAATCTGCGTCTTCTTCAGAATCTTGATCATTGTCGGAGTCATTACCATCTTCCGAATTGCCATTATCGTCATCTGAGTTCTCATCCTTTTCTGAACCGTCATCTTCATCAGAATCGCTTTTCTGTTTCCCTCTTGAATCGGAATCAATGGCCTTGTCTTCGTCACTATCTGATTCACTCTCAGAAAAGTCAACATCCTCATCTGATTGGTCAAGATTGCCAGTCTCCATATCGTCTATTGCCCTTCCCTTGAGATTACCTTTAGCGTCCTTCGTTTGTTGTGTACCTGTGACGGGGACAAACGCCGTGCGCAGGGTTATCATTATCATGCCTGTGAACGCCATCACGATGAATGCTAACGTCCGAAAGGAGAGGCAGAACATTTGGTGAGAGCGAAAAACAAAAGGTTGCGTCAATATAGAGAAAGAAACCACCCATTCATGATGAAACTTACACACATAACAGTAGTAAAGACCGCTTACACTGACATCACATGCATCATCGTAGGCTGTGTTAGTAAACGTCGGTACCACCGAATCACACGACAAACTTGATAGAGCATCATCCAAAGCGCTCCCTACCTCCAGTAGGCGAGACTTCATAGCCGACAGGAGAGAATCGATCCCCTCGGCGTCAGAGCCGCATTCGGCAACTATAGATTCCATAGTTTTCGTCGCAATGGCGGATTCCACAGCCGAAATTGCTAAACTGGCAGTTTCAAGTTCCTTCATGAACGTGTCTACAAAGTCATATGGGTATTCTGCATCACATTGTGACACATAGTATTCTGTTGCCAAGAAGACCAAGCTGTCTGCTTCGAAGCCCCTTGCTAAGACCATTTCCAAAATTGTTTCGTCAGGAGTGTTGCTCTGACCACCCGAACAAAAGTCTAAGAACATGCGTGTAGTCATTCAGTGAGCCGCGACAGCAATGACAATGGATATCCATAGATCAATGACAAACACGACTTACCAGCATTGGCGGTCGCATAGGCTAACATGATAATTGCCAGAGCGGTTGACGCCATGGTCAAGAGACAAAGCAATGGCATCGTATATCGTGCAATACGCGGCAAAATCTTCGCGTTGGCCCTCGATCTCCCAGCCATCACCACAACAATGAACAAAACGAAGGGCACCAACAACCATGGAATGGCAAGTACATACGCGAGAGCGTTGGGAGGATTCACAGTCAAAGCTGTTGCGTTCAACATCTCAGCGACTTCCGTTGTAGCATTGATGCCATTCATCCCTCCTCAAGTTCGGCTGCCATGAAGTCATCGAGCATCATCAAGGAGAATAGAGCATTCAGAATTAAGGCCTTGAACGCGTCATCTCCCGCAAAGCTACTCAAACCAATCAAATTAGCGAAATCCTCAGTCGAGTTGACGAATAGTCCTGTAGAGTCGCCGAAGACGCTGAGATCCAACGTCTGATTCAATTCGGTAGAAACGGTAACAGTCGAAACGGGCGAGGCCTGATCTGATTCAGAAGGGATATTGAAGGAAGTATCAAACACAGGTTGATCAGTATCCGCTCCACCCAAGTTTGCCACGGGAGGATCAGTCGGGGAAGCCAAACGTAAATCTGATGGTTGATCTGTATTCGTTCCATCCACATTGGCAACGGGTGCATCTGTAACTGAAAGAAAACTTAGATCCAGTAATGGTTGATCCGTTTTCGCGTCATCCACATTGGCAATGGGAATGTCTGCAAGATCACCGAGATTCAAGACAATTGTAGGTTGATTCGTATTCGCGCCATCCACATTGGCGACAGGAGCGTTAGCAAGGAAACCGAGATTCAAACTTATAGGTCGATTCGTATTTCTGCCGTGCACGTTGCCTTCAGGACGATTCGATGCTGTTCTGACTGGACTTGGGGTGGGAGTTTGAGCATCGGTTGCAGCGGACTCAGATGCTAACTTTGCAAACAGAGCATCTAGCTTACTCGCCGTTTCCTCGTCAGTGTTCGCCCGACGCACAGAAGATGTGATGCGAGCTGTGCGTCGAGCCCCTATGCTGAGTGGAATGCTGCTGCTTTCGTTGCTGCCCTTTCTGATGTCCTGTAAGCGGCAAAAGCTTGTCATGTCCAACACCACGTTGTCCCTCATCACGATAGCTTCGTCAGTCTGGAATTGAAGTTCTGCTTGGGCCGCAGCGGCTGCATCAATCACGGTATTCAGTTCCTATGTCGCAGGATTTTCAGTACGGTATAGTCACTAGGAGCAATGAGATTGCAAATGCATTTCGAGGTTGACTTACAATGAAGCTCTCCTTGAACAACGTCTTGGCTTCGTTTAGACCATTCAGTCCCACAGTCAAAAAGACAATGACGAAGGCTATCCACACCAAAGCTGCCTTACCAACGACGGATCGAACCAATATAATCCTATATCGTCGGATGAATGACTTGGGTTGCACTTCGATCGGCTGCATGGCGTGTCCTGACCAGAACCCAACCTTTTCTGGTCCCATGCATTTGAACATCAAAACGACTCCAGTCCATACGAAAAAGAAGGCAAGATAGAAGTACCCGAGAAACATCAGTCCCGATGTATATTCGGATCTATTTCTTGGATCCTCAGAGGCCAAGAGCGCAAACTCTTCATTCCTACCCATACTTGGAGCACTTCGCAAGATTTCGATGGCAGGATTCTGATAGCAGACGGCAAGGACGAGTTAGAGTAGGAAGGGCACAGAATTATGGGAAAGGAGACGCAGGACAGAATGCGTACTCCCATACATGAGAATGAGACGCAGCTTACACAGATCCGGCAAGCTCACGACGTACCGGTGAGTACACCTGTGATGGTATTGTCAAGCTATCCATGGTAGAATTATCCATGGTAAAATTATCCATTATAGTCTTTCTCCTGGTTGAGACGAGGTTAGTTCCCAGGAATGTGGCAATGTCAACAAGTTGAGAGTGTCGACTGACCTCGCCTTAGTGTCGAGATTGCTTGAAGATACGGAAGTCACGCAATTCGCCCCTTCCATTACTTGTGGAAAACTGCTCAAAGCAAGACGCATATGCATACAGTAACGCAACATACGACATACTGGCGTACAGTGGTTAAGTGGTACTGTACGCCGAATACTCGGCAAGAACTACCATACCATGCCTACCGGTAGATTCGGTGTACTGTGCAGTATACATTCATATACATGTACTATTACCAAGATCTCCGATGTACTGGAGTACCACAGTTCCCCGTATCCCGTATTGTACAAGCCACACTGTGGCAGGGTAAAGCACAAAGCACCGTCGTCATGGTCACATGTCACATGTCACTGGTCATATGTCAATGATATATGATATACATATGATATGTAACAACCACGAGGAGACTATACCGTGACGTCACAGTGTGACGCGATTCGTGTTCCGCAGACTCTGATCTCCACATTGAAACAATGAAACCCGCCACTTCATGGTGCAAACACACCATGGCCATTAGAGTACAAGTACTCCGCGCAACTTGCACATCGTTCTGTTCAGCATCAGCAATTAAATGCCGTGAACCATCACTCAAAACTTCCGACTTCTCGTTGTGCGGCGTTGGTAGTGCTGCATATTGCACATCGCGCCTGAATCGACCCTGTTTTGATGAAACGTACGACTTCTGCGAGACATGGGCTCATGGACATGATTGGAATTCTGGAGAAACGTCGAACACACGAAAACTACGTGATCATAAAACACTCCTACCCCATGTCTCATCATACACCAAAAATCGTAACAAGACACACCTGGTATTGAAAATTTTCGAATCACAATTTCTATCCAATGTAATCGGGTCAAAACGAATCAAAATCGCAAATCTGACCTTCAGCAACCACCAACATGATAATGGAACTTGACAATCTGGACTTCATCATTCTCCATCAAACAACTGTCACGGCCAAAGGCAACAGGAGATTAAGAAAAAACAAATCAAAGTGTCGCGTATCGTTGACAGTGTGCACTGCCACTAACGACTGTCAGTGTCGACCATGCAAACGGCGAAAGTTCGCCAGTCGACGCCATGAACCTGCCATTCCGTTGACTAGCAGCAGTGCGCATGTCTCCATTCCTTTGTCGAAAAGGCCGTCCTTGCGCCTCCAAGATGTATCATTTTCTGAGCTCATGGACCTCATATTATCACCATCCATTATCGATACAACAGCGACGGCGACAACGAAGGGATACGTGTGTTCAACTGACCCCAGACGAGGCAAAGGGTTTCATTTCACCTTTCAGAGCTTCGATGAAAGTAAATACCTAAACTATGAGATTTGAAGCACCTGACATATTCCAGTACTGTTGCGAGTAGTTGACCGACTATACGAGCTATAGATGTATGCAGGCATTGATTCATGCCCTGCCCACAATGCTTGGTCTCCCACGATCATGGAAGATCAGACGAACAACCATGGCATCAGAGTATCAGTGCATACCCGCACAAACAGAGACGCATATGTAAAGCACAACGTACTTTTTGGATTTAATCCGCTCGGAATAATGCGGCCAGCATAAGAAAATGTCGACACGACAAGAAATCGAGCGAATTGTCTTTTTCAGGGATTCATCACATAATACAGCAGAGTGACTACTCTCCAACGATAGGAGTTGTGTTGCATCTGTCTCGGAGGTACAAAAGTGTACTCATGCCTTCCTACGTAAGCACAAAACCAAATGAAGTACATAAACTGACTGGGAGAAAGGCTCACAATGCAATCTATTTATTCGTGTTGGGTATGAAGACTTGGGTTTGCGCGGTTAATTGCAACGATGTCAAGGGTCTCCGTTTAGAACACGGAAAGTACCTTCACCGGGTGTTTATCGTCATCGAATCCTTGTGACGACGACTTCTTGTCATCGACCACCATTTAAACTGTGCTTGGAAAGATTCATCATATGGTTTGACCGGGCGTGGACGAGGGCTCCTGTTCCAAGAGCTCAACGTCGCTTTGAATTAGCTTGACAATCGTTGCCATGTCTGGTCGGTTAGTGTGCGACACGGACCATGAACTCTTGAGAATTTTCTTGGTGCACGAGGGGAAAGTGCGTTTGATAGGAGGACGCGCTCCACCCTTCAAGACTTTGGCAGTATAATTCTTCAGTACATGTTGCGAAAATGGAGGCTTCAATGCGACGATTTCGTAGAAGAGAATGCCGAACGAATACACGTCACATTTCTCGTTGTATGGTTTTGACATGGCCACCTCTGGTGCCATGTACGGTAGCGAGCCGGACTTGGCTGTCAAATTATATAGCAGTCCACATTGCGCTTGGAGTTCCGGGACGAGTGACTTTGCGAGACCAAAGTCGAACACCTTAATGTTGCCACGAACATCAAATCCCATATTTTGAGGTTTGATGTCACTGCATAGCAAAAAGAGTGAGAATGCATGTCGATGTATGCGACATGATGATCCTGAATTTACGATATTTTGACT
Source organism: Fragilaria crotonensis (assembly GCA_022925895.1). Lineage (NCBI taxonomy): Eukaryota > Bacillariophyta > Fragilariophyceae > Fragilariales > Fragilariaceae > Fragilaria > Fragilaria crotonensis. The sequence goes on along the minus strand of JAKSYS010000634.1, from coordinate 1,216 downwards.
CACCGGTGCAACACTTTGTTGGTATGCATGTAATCAAAGGCTGAAGCGATGTCGTGGGCAACTAGAAGTCGTTGCGTCATCAAATCTTTCTCCGGAATATACTCATGATCCATCGGATCTCCATAACAAGAAGAGAACGTTTCTTTCCATAAGCTTCGCTGGCAACCTGTCCATTCTTTCATTTTGTCTTCTAGTGTATCATAAAGCCGATCCATAATGAAGAAATATGCTAGATGAAATGGATCATCAGTCTGGAAAAGTCCTCGCAACTTAATGATGTGAGGATGGGATAGAACTTGAAGATATTTGACTTCAATTGCGAGATCAATTCGGGCGTTATCACTCTCCTTCTCGTTGGCATCCTCGAGCAATAAGTGTTTCAGGGCGTATCGTGCATCACCACCTCGAAAGCATCGAGTCGACATTTGCAGTCGTGTCACGGCGAATCTATCATTTTGGTTCAAATGCTGCGACACCCAGTCGGCGATACTGATGCTCCAGCAGGGGCATCGCCAGAAAGAGTGTCATTGAGGTAAAGAAAGGATGAAGAATCAACTAGTGCCTCTGTGTTTGGCATGCCATTACCGATGACCGCGTGACTGCATCGAATCTCAGTGACTTCTCGTACGACCCCGAAGGTTCCGAATCCAAGCACCTCGCCGAGCTTGATGTCTGTGAGTAATGATGGTGTTAAGAATCAATGAGACCTCCATGAAATGAATGAGCCGATGTTGATTGTTTCGAACTTACCATCGCGAGCGAATGACGGAACCTGCTCGTTGACAAGGCCTGACGAGAAGATTGGAGAATTCAAGACGTCCTTTAGGATGTCTGTTCCGCGTTCGGACAGAGTCTGCGGGAGAGAGTCGCTTATGCTACCATTTCTTCCCGTTTCAGATCGACGAGACATGATGACTTTTGACAACAAGGTGTTAATGAACGCTTGATGAAACGTATACTCTACCGTGGTTGGATTGAAAAACCGAAAATGCAAAGGTGCTTTTCATTACTATTGTGCCCACACTCCGCTGTCCGAGACGTCTATGTGGCAGATTGATCGCGCGTAGATGACGCGTAGCCTAAACTCATGTTGCAAACATGCGGCACTATGGCAGACTGTAGGAATCAGCAGACGAAGTCCACAGAACTGGAGAAGTCCAGGACAAGGAATCTTGTAAGTACAGTGCGTCCGGCAGAAAAATGGACAAAATCCTAC
>JAKSYS010000633.1:0-36604 GCA_022925895.1 Fragilaria crotonensis | reverse complement strand
TTTTCAACAACAGCAGTTTTGCTCGCTTCGGACAAGCTGCAGGTTCCGGTCATATGCAAATGAACCAGATGCAAATGGCTCAGTTGGCTCAATTGGGACAAGGGGGGCAAATGATGATCAACCAAGCCGGACAAGGACCTGCTTCTTTTGAAGCGTCAATGATGGCAGGCGGAACCGGGACTGGTACTGCTAATGCCATGTCTATCCAGCAGCAACAACAGCAGAACCATGCCGACCTCAAAATGATGCAAGAACAACGATTTCGCATTCAACAGCAAATGGCAATGCAAAATGCCGCCAGTGGCATGAACCCTGCTTTCAACGCTGGCGCAGGTGGAGGTGGTCGAACCTTTGGGATTTAGGGATCAAACCGTTGAAACTGTTTCATCCCAACGGTATTCAGCACTGCACGTTGTGACTTCCTGAGTTCTATCTGTGGAATCCATGATATCATTCCGCACTAGGGCGAGATGAGAAAGCTCACAAGAATATATGTATAAGTACTAATCCTCTGTGATTTCCATCTTAACTCCATCAAGTGTTCCATCCTTGGTTGTATCACGGTTGACGCATTTACGATAGAGTCCCACAAACGCCTCTATGTTGGCAGGTGTGGTCAAGTGATCGAGAATATTCATTTCCTCTTCGGACAGCGCGAAATCAAAAACGAGCGCATTCTCCACCATGCGCTCCTTCTTCACTGACTTGGGGAAATGCACAAATCCATGTTGTATACACCAGCGGCCTAAAATCTGTGCGACTGTCCTGTTATGAGCGGCAGCCACTCGAAGCAAGGTCGGATCGTTCATAGCCTTGCCGTCGCGTAGACTTCGGTATGCTTGCAGGACAACTCCTTCCTTCGTAAAGGCATCGATGGTATTCTTGCGATATAGAAAGGGATTTATTTCAATCTGATTTACCAAGGGTGGAAACTCTATGCCACTTTCCTTGAGTTCCAAGTAATCCTCGAGGGCGTAATTGGATACACCGAGACCCTTGATTTTTCCTTCTTTCTTCAGCACTTCTAGAGTTTTGTATGCTTCAACATGCTTTCCAGGGACGGGCCAATGAACTACTATGTCGTCGAATGATGAACAAGTGTCAGTTTCCCCTTCATGAAGCGATGGGAGCAAACCTTGAATGAGCTCCATATCTTGGATACTTACAATACAAATCAATGTAGTCCGTTCCTAGATCCTTAAGAGTCCTTCCCAGCTGCGCTCGAACAGCGTCAGGACCTTTTTCAATAGTGGTGGTCCACACCTTGCTGCACAGAAAGAGATCTTTCCTGTCGATACCGCTCGCCGCAATTGCCTTTCCCACCTCCGCTTCGTTTCCATAAAATTCGGCACATTCTAGGAAACGATATCCACAATCCAAGGCATCCGATATACATTCTTGAGCAGTCCGTTCGGGCGTCTGAGATCCAGCAGCTGCCCCAACGGCCGCACTCGCGGATGCAGGAATGAACCCCACTTTGTAGGTACCAAATCCAATCGCAGGGTGCAAGGTTCCATCACTCAAGGTGATGGTGGGACATGCGATCAAAGCCTCCCGAGAGGCTTCCGATACGGCGAATGCAGCAGTCGACATGGCTGCTGTGCGATGACTTTGATGAGGTAGTCTTAGCTGCTGGAGAGATGAGACAGAAACGGTTGTGGAGGATCGGCTGGCAAGTAAAGTTGTCAGCGCGGATGCGAATCTCATTGCGAACCTGTTTGGACGGTGCAAGGGCTGTGGCAAGTGGCAAGTGGCATGGCATCGTCAATTGTTGGTGTACTGTCTCGTATAGTCGTACATTACTGTAGTACGAGAAATCCAAGTACAAGTACCACATAGTATAGGTACGATACAGCATATGTAGGGTTCGATTAGGTTTCACCAATTTTACTGTATGTCAGTACGTTGAACGTGAAGACATCAGTACTGTGACGTGGGCGCTGACGTCAAATTGGTGAAACCTAATCGGATCTTTCACGTGCGGAACTGTGGTCGTGCCTAAAATTCTTAAAACTCATGGTACAACTCTGTAGGAGGATACTACGATCGCTGTAGGAAAACCCTCCATGCTTTCACCGCGTGACGTAACTCGCGAAGTACAAAAATTTTACAGTGCACAACGGTACAGTAGTAGTATGAAGTATGAAGTATGAAGCTTCGTTTTATAATACGAGGTTTGGATTCATCGTGCCATTTTTTTTATCTCGTTTCAATCCGTTGATGATGTTGCTCACACTTGTTTGCCCTCCATACACTGCATAGATTTTATCTATGCCCGAATCAGCTGTGTGACCTTGTCTGACAAGGCCACTTATCAAGTCCCACACAACCTTCCTGCGGTGATATTTGTGCTTGGAGCGACCGCGCTCAGTGTAGGAAAAAAGCTTTGCAGCTTTCCTCCCACCGACCCCAAACTCATACTCCTGCCAGAGGTCATGAAGACTCCTGGACGTTGGCATGAGGGTCGCAAGCATCATTGCACGGTCGCCCCCTGCATGCTGGGCTGCCACTCCCCCTTGGTTTTGTTGATTTGTCGCCGCCGTCGCCAGAACAGTCAAATTTCTCGTTGGTCGCATCGCGAGTCGTCGAACATTTCCATTCACAATCCCAAAGTTTCGTTCCATACTTATTTTCAACCCAGAAATAGAACTCTTCATTTCCATATTCTCCTGCCTCAACGCCAATAGACATGATTGCATTCCCGTTAACTGATTTCGAAAGTTTGCATGCGATCCCTGCATACCAAAAGCTCTATTACCTCCGCCACCACCTTCTCCACCCTCCTCCAACTCTCCAATTGTATCAATGAATACTGCTCCAAAATCTCCCGACACCACAACCGCCAGTTTTTGGACAGGATTTTTATATATCGCACTTTGTTCGGCATCCAACTCCGAATCGCCACCGCAAACGTGAGCCCAATCTGAAAGCACCTTGTCCTTAAATTCCACAGGGATGTGATCATCAGCAAATGGCGACGTGATCATCCACATCAACGCCTTACCAAGCACAAGGCAAGCGAATCAGGAGCCTCTTCCTCGCGTTTGGCACAACGTGGCTCAGAACAAACGAGTCCATCATCGCCGAGTCAACTGCTGGATTTGTTTTGTAAATACATGGACCGCCACCGCAAAGGACAGCACCAACCTTTGCGTCTGGATATGGCAACTCTGTATCGTCATATACATCTGACACGCGACCTACCCCTTTCCAGCGACCCCGAATATCTTTTTCATCTTTGTGGATACCGCAAGATCGAACATACGTACATGCAAACTTACGAATACTGTGCGAGCCCAACAATAATTTCTTTGCATTCTCCTCTTCCTCGTGAAATTCGCGTCTTTTGAACATCTTTGTCATAAAGGATTGTATCATTGACTTCGCCTTTTGCCCTCCCTCTGGAATCCGAAAGTCATCGCAAAAACAAAAGAGATACGGAGATTCCATTGCTGGTGGATACATTTTTAAATTCAATTCGAGCCACAATCCAAGTGACCACAATACGCAATAGATAGGATTCATTGACCCCAATACAAGCTGGAATGGCGCATCTCGTTCATCGTTCACATTCTTTGACCAGTTGAGTCTTACCTTCAATGAATGAGAGAATTTATCATGCACGACGTGCTCTAGTACAACCTGTGTGGAGTCATCGATTCGAGCAATCATGTGGAATTGAAAATTGACAAGCGCACTTATACCATACCTTTTCCATGATGATGCGTGAGCTGTAGTCCGCCTGTCATTTTCATTGCCAGCTTCAAGCAAAAGTTTATGCATACTCTCAAATTCTTTTCCTACCATCGGACGTCGTACCTGAGATTTCGCACCCTGCTTCCGCACTTCTTTCTTCTTCACCGCTTTCAAAAGATCAAGCACATCCTTACTCTGCGTTGGGTTCCCTTCTGTTCTTGTCACACTCCACTTGTCTCGATTCGGCATCCAGAAAGAAATTGCCTTCTTGTCAAAGGATATTGCTGAGTGTCGACTATGAATAGGATTCGTGTCCGGAGATGGAAATTCTGAACCGTACGCCTTCAACCTCATATACCTACACACATCCAATGGGATCACTGCTGTCAACTCTGCTTCGGTGAATACGTGGTCCCTTTCATATGAATCGCCTGGCAGACGCTGATGAAGAAATGACATGAACGCTGCGAGGACGCTCTTGTATCGCTTAAGTGTTTGAGGATCAACTGACATGGTGGTGCTGCTGGAAAGTGCACAAGAAATTTATGTATTCTTCTCGCAGAATTACAGAATGTAGTACCACTTGTGATACCCTTCCAAATGCGAAGACGTACCTTTCTTAGCAGTTGTAAAGTTGTAAGTCCAACGAAGTAATATCAACATTATCTAAAACGTGTGGTTGTAAGGAGGAATCGATGGTACTCTCCTATTTTTCGGGTATATTTCTACGAAAAAGCTACACAAACCGTGTTATCCGCACCCTCTTTTTTGGGAGGGTACGCACTGGATCTCGGATACCAGAAGTCGTGGAATCCCACGAAATCCGGAGAGACAAGTACAACATCGGTTGTAAAACGCAGGTAATGTCATGGTACCTGGAGGTCCCGGAATATTTGCTTTCGGACTAGTGTCGACACTAGTTTTTCTTTCATGTTTAAGGACTTTTTTCAAAACCGTCTCTTTTTTTCTGCGTGCCATGACATGATAACCTTGGACATCAACCGAAATTGAAAACGTGATGAGCAAAACAAGTCCATCGATTCATATGGAAGTTCTATATACATTCATAGAAACCCCGGAAGAAAAAGCAAGTAAAAGGAAGAAAGGAAAAAATCTGGAAGAAAAAAGAAGAGAAAGGAAGAAAGAAAAAATTCCGTGAAGAAAAAAGGAGAAAAAGGAAGAAAAAGATAGAAGCTCTACTCGCTCATTTGGAAAAGTGTGTGGCATGGTCCAAAATAGGCTTTTAAAGCAGTGTATACCTCGCAGCTCTAAGTTGAATTTTATGTACGACACGTATTATAAGTTCGAGTTCGTATCAACGAAATTAAAATTCTGCGACTTGCAACGTAGTAAGCGAAAGGAAGCAAAAGGGAGAAAATAGGAGAAGCTGTTTAGAAAAAAGGAGAAAAAGGGAGAAACTAGAAGAAAATTGAAGAAGCTTCAATTTGCTTAAGTAGAAGAAAGAAATTAGGAGAAAGAAATCTGCGGACTTTCTTCTTCTATAATAAAATCCGTCAAATCAGAAAATGATAATTGTCCATTGTACTTGAGTACCTACGAATACCAACCCCCTCCAACCAATTCGATCAGTCTATTTTGTCCGTTTCGCGTGGCAATCTGATACACAAAAAAGTCCTGTAGAAGAAATACTAGGATAAAAGCAGAAATTCCGGAACCTCCTGGTAGCTACAGCACCAGTATGTGCTTGTTACTTTGAAACTCTGTGCTCGCTGTTCGCTGTTCATGCGTGGCCATTATGTATGCGTATCATCCACAATGTGACGTACAGCACTCGTAGGGTACATGTATCCAGTACTGGTACCTGGTACCTGGTACCTGGCAATGCTGTTCTGTATGCTCCAAATCTGGTATGCATACAAGTGCATGTACCTGGTGCTGTAGTCTGTAGTACTCGGAGTACGCAAGCGTAATTCAACCTGTAGCATGTGCCATACCAGGTACAGTACCAGGTACCAGGTACTAGTACTGTGCTTATCATACGACGTAGGGGGGTGAGACGCTACGAGTACTAGACCTGTGTCGAACGTCGTACGTTGCGCCATGGTATTGTCGCACATAACATATGCATATACGTCTGGTACTGGTACGGAGTACATATCATGCTATCATACTATGCATACACCTCGAAGTTATGCGTTCATATGTACGAGTAGTTCATGTATCTATGATACATACGTCCTACTTCATACTCTCCTACCCGGTACCAGGTACAACGTACACGACTGCAGGTTTAGAATAGTCGTACCAGTACAGGGCGTGTACTGTGGACTGTGGATGTGATGATCAGAGGTGTATATTGAAAAAAAGACGAAACGGATTGACTGAGACAGCGACATGTTGCCATGTTCTTTTAATTCGTCCCTGTAATTCTAGTCATACTGAGATCACAAGTGACAAGACACCTCAATTCATGTGATACGCTGCGACTCAAAGAAATCGCATTGGCCATATTTGTTTGACTTCAATCTACGAGGCCTTAGTAACTTTCATTATGGCTTCCAACCAAATGTTATCCAATCAAGAACAGGAGCCGCCGCCGCCGCCGCTTGGGAAAGTTTCCTTATTGCAACTTGCTGAAAATTCCATGGCTCAGGCCATGTTGATTTTCCTCATGGCCGATCTGAGAAACCTCAGCGCCACAGGTCGGATACGAACCAAATTTGATTATTTGAGTATTTCCAGCGACGATTGTTCGCGCCAACGAGCTCGCGACTTTATCGGATACCCGCAATCGAACCGTCCTCCGGACGACCTTGAACACAACAACAGTAGGGGTGGTGTCAGAGCAATACACATCATGGCAGTCCTGTTGTTGGAAATCACCCGAGCCTCGGACATGCGAAGACTCGCCAAGGGCGAACTTCTTAAGTCGGATTCCATTATTCTCGATTCGGATGACTCGGAGGAAGATCAATACTTTGGTCGGGCAGATCTACAGTCGGCGAGTGGCTTACCGGCCCTTCTAAGGGGATACCACAGTATGCTGGCTGAAGATATTGTGCGAGACATTCCTTTGATTTCCAAGGCAGAGTGGCCTCTAGATCCACGCCATGAGGAGGAGAACCAATTCGATCGATCTCTCGCGAGTCGACCTGATTTTGATTTTGACGTGGAAGACGATGAAGAAGAAAAGCTCTTTAGCACTGTCTTCGGTTGGCCCGTGGCGGACAGTATTGGACAAAGCATTCGACAAGCCCTAGGCCAAGAAACATCGAAACAAGGCGAGCCTTTGCAAGAACTTGCGAATCTCCAAGATAGTCTATTTGTGAATGCGGAGTTGCACTCATCCAATGGCAGTTCCGAGTTCTATAGCAAGGGTGAGATTATCGAATTGCTAGAACAAGCCATCGAGAAAAAAGATTTTGCTCGACTTGGATTCATGCGCAGTTTTTTTAAGGAGGGCTCCATTTGCAGCCTATTGCTGGAAAGCAAGTCAGAAATGGTATGGCTCAATGACTGGCACTTGAAGCACGAATGTACGTATGCCATATCGGTTGATAGGGAAAAGAAGAAGATCTTCTTGACGTTGCGGGGTTCCAGATCACGTTCCGATTCAGCCCAAGCGTTTGATGTGAGCTTTACAGCCACCGGCAACCCAGTTCAAGAATATTATCCAGGTCGACCGAGGAATGTCAGGATCCGAGGTATTTACCACAAGTATCTGTTTAGGGTTAGAAAGGACACGGGGACTACGAAGTACGACGAGATTGTTGCTCGACTGGCTTGCTACTGTAATGAATTAGGGAGCGGCGTCACTATCAGCATGACTGGCCATAGCGTTGGTGCTGCGTTGGCCACTCTCGTTGCGTTCTATGCATCAACGGATCCGCGCTTCAATCGGAACGGTGCCATCGAGGTCGTCACCTTTGGTTGCCCCTATGTTGGTGGCTACAAGTTTGCAGATGCAGTCATGCATCAAGAAGCGAAAGGATTGATTCGCATAGCAAGATTCCACAACGCCCGGGATGGTGCAGCTCATTTGCCTCCGACTCTTTTTTCTTTTTCCAAGCGTGGTGCGACTTACTTCCACAACGGCATTGACATCAAGTTTCCATTAGTCAGACAAGGTGTCTTCAAGATCTTTGGGCAGCCACAACCAATCGTCAAATATAATGGGCGAAAGTCGTTTCTAAGCTCAGCGATGCAGCAAGTGAAGGTAAGGCATTACACACATTGAAGAAGTTGGATCCCTCACGTGGCGCCGCTAACGGAATCGACCAGGACTTCTATTTCTTTAATCTCCCCCTACGATTCTGGATGTTGTACAAGATGCACCCCTTGGTCGAACACCAGAAGCGATTGCGATTGGTTAATCTCTTGAAAGATCCCTCATTGTCACCCTTGGTGCGCTACAGTTTGGAGGAGCTTTATGAAATTCGTGATGAATTGAACTAATCGCGGGCTGCTCGATGGTTTCTCAAGACTTCAGAGTTCTTGGAGGGCGATCATATCCCTCAACGTATCCTCCGAGTGCTGCACTCGGACGTGCTTACTGTGATGTAGAACTCCAGTGCCCAGAGTTGCTGAGGAAATTCTCAAGGAACTTTATACTCCGTTGGCTGAAGCTGAGTAAGGCAATACGGTGGACACCCACCAGCCCACCAGGCAGCATAGGATTCTATGTATGGCAGCAATGTAATCTGTTCAGGCTAATACTCTCAGTACTGTAGTACGGTAGTACTGTATTCGCAGGAGTTGTGACAGTGTTCGTGTGATCGGTACACGAGTACTGGCCAACGGTAGACTTAAGGTTAGTAGGACCTAGAAGTCTAACGTTGGACTTGACGGGTGAGGAAGCGAACCTGACGGATCGTCCAGCTTTGGGCGATGGTGTTTTGAAGACATACACCATGGCGGTAGATTTGTTGGTACAAAGATGTAGAAAATGTAGATGCTAACTAGTAAAGGCCTTTACTGTTTTTGGTTTGTGGAAATTATAAGATGAATTAAGGATGAAAAATGAAGGTGAGACTTGCAACATTAGTTGGAGTCTCACAAATGAAGTGTTGTCTTAGTCCCACTTCCTGAGTGGTGTTTGGGAAGTGTTGTCCATAGTAAAAAAGAGTGTTGTTGAAGTTATCAACAACACTCATGATTTGAATTACATAGGAAGTAAATTCAAATAGTTTTGTGTTGCAGACCGGTAGTACCAGGTTCTGATCCGTAGAATTCTACGGGAACGGGTCACGGACAGACTAAGAAAAATAAAGGACTGTCGACTGTATTACCGTATGGTATTTAACCTTACAGTAAGACGAGAGACAGTGTGACAGAGTGACGGTAGATTCCTAACACCCCTCTTGGATCAGATCTCTGGTCCCGGTGATGAAAGCATGTGGTCGGGGAGAACACAGAAGATCTTGGTGAGGTGAGGATCAATTTTGCCGGAGTGTTGAGTCTTGGTGAGGATGTCGGCAAGTTGGGAGTCACACAGGGAATCCAATGAAGTTGGTGAATGCCGTCTTGCTGGCCTTGACGGACGAAGTGGAAGCGGCGTTCGATGTGTCGCGTCTTGCGAGTGAGTTTTCCATTCTTTGCGATTTGGACGGTGGCTTCATTGTCAATCATGAGGATGGCAGGTATGGAAGGAAGACGTTGGGTTGATTCACGCCATTGTTTGGTGCCAAGATAGAGCATATCGTAGAGAAGCATTCGGATGTGAGCTGTGGCCATTGTGGCAGAACATGCGGCCATGTATTCAGCTTCAGAAGTAGACATTGCAACAGGTGTAGGCATTGTAGAATTGGCTTCAATGAGGGCACCATTGTAGAAGATCATGTATCCAACAGTGGAACGGCCAGTGTCAGGGCAGTCTTGCCAGCTGGCGTCGGAGAAAACGGTGAGATCGGAGTATGGGATACGATGGTGAAGGCAGATGTCATAGATGGGATTTGAAGTGCCATCGGGGTAGAATTTGAGAGCGTAGTAGGGGCGGCGAAGATAGCCGATGAGCCAAGATAGGGCTCGAAAATCAGGTATGCCAGGAGAGATGCATGCTTTAGCAAGTTTGCAGACAGCAAATAGGATGTCAGCTCTTGTATTGTATGCAAGGTAGAGGAGAGTGCAGACGGCAGAGCGGAAGGGAAGGCGTTGTTGCTTTTGTTCGACGAGGGTAACGTCAGAGGCGGTTACGGGGCGGTTATCCTTGCTGAAGGTGTAGTCGGGAGGAAAGGGGTATCGCGTTCGGGAATTCGAATTCGGGTCATAACGTTGGAGAGTATTCAAAACGTAGCGGTGTTGATCCAGAGTATAGCTTGAGTCAGGTGTTTGTGGATACGCATTTGGAGGAACCATTGCGCAGGTCCGAGGAATTTGACATCGAAGCGATTGCGGACGGAATCTTCAAATTGTTTTTCGATGGAATCGTTGCTTCCAGCGTAGAGCATATCATCGACGAAAAATAGGAGACGGAGCCATTGATTGTGTTTGTCGTATCGGACAAAATAAGACGGTTCGGAAGGAGATTGGATAAAGCCTTGGGAGTAGAGCCATTCCGAAAATTCAATGTTCCAATATTTGCCAGAGTAGACGAGACCGTAGATTCCTTTGTTCAGTAACATTGGGAGCCAAAGAATTTAGCGTATTCAGGGAAGTGATAGGCGTATTCCAATGGCAGTTTCACAAAGTGGCGGCCAATAACTTTGGCTTGGAGGTAGGCACCAATGAAGTCAGCACTCTTGACACTTCTTCTGGATGCACAGATGGTTGCAATGAATAGTTTGACCCCTCTTGCAGATGCACAGGGTGACCAGGTGTCTTCATACATGAGTGGTTCAACAGGTATAGGTTTTGGAGTGCCAGGTGAATTGGTAGATTCAGCAATTTCTTGACGTTGTTCAAGGAGTCGTTGTTGGTTGATGGCTTTGACTCTTTTCAGGAGACGTTTCTCCAGGTCGCCACGGGCGACAAGGCGAGCTTTAGTTTGTCAAGTTTTCCAGTTGCAGTTTGTTTTGCTTTGAGTACAAGTTTGACTGGGATAATGAGTTCATCTTTGTGTGGAGTTTGTCCAAGGATGAAAGTATCATGGTCAATGAGGTTCTTGATCTCCATTTTGATTGCATGTAGCCAAGCATTGCGGACATTATCATCAAGTTTGAGGACAGCTTTGAGAGACTGAGGTTCTGGAAGGTATTTGTCCACAGGTTCCTGGGGTTGGCTTGTGAATTGTTGCTGGGAGAGTTGTCAATTGTCATCATGGCAGAGTGAATGGGATCAATAGTTGGTAGATCTTCATTGCATTCTTGGAAGTAGATGGTCATCATCTTGTGGAGTTGGGAATGATGTTGTTGATGGGTGACAAAGTTGATTTGATGTGGTGTGGGTGGTGTTGGACCATGTGGAGGAGTTGTATGTTTGATTGCAGCAAGTGTAGAAGGTGGTGGATCATCTTCATGGGCATTGTCATCAGTTTCAGGGATGGCAGGGAGGGAAGAATGATGGTTGGAAGTATCAATGAAAGTTGATGGTGGGTTACCAAGGTTGGCTGCAGAGCCAGTTTGATGGTAGGTAGATGGTTCAGAGTTCTCTGGAGTGTCACGAAGTCCATGCGGATTGAAGTGGGAGCGGATGGGTACGGCTCCAGCAAAAGGTTTGGAATCGAAACAGAGAGCGGAGTTGAAGTCTTCATCGAAGTAGGCGTCGCGGGTTATGATGAGGCTTTGGGGTTGGTCTGGCGAGTAGATTAACCAGCCTGCAGAGTTGTCGGGAAATCCAAGGAAAATTCCGCGGGATGCACGTTGGAGTTGTTGCTTGTAGGTTATAAGTTTGTTGCGGAAAGTTGGTTCGTAGCGTTTGAAGAATGTTGGACATCCGAAGACGCGGAAGTTGGCTAGGGAAGGCTTGCGTTGAAAGCTGTATTGATAGGGAGTTGTTGGGTTGCCATGTTGGTCAATAACATTCTTGGCTGGGCAGACATTGAGGATTTGAACAGCATAGGCATGGGCATGATGGAAGAATGCACCTCCAAGTCTTGCATTGTTCAGAAGGATGTTGGCAGTGTTGTGGACTTCACGCCATTTGGCTTCGCAAATGCCATTCATTTCTTGATGTTCAGGTGCTGCAGCTTCAACTTTGATACCAAGTGAAGTGCATTCAGAAATGAATTTGGTTGAGGTGAAAGCAGATCCAGCATCAGTGCGGATAAAACGGACAGATTGGGTGCGGCCAAGGAGTTCTGTGTCAGTTAGCCATTGCTTCAGAGCAGTAATAATGGAAGCTGTGCTTTCAGTTGGGAGACCAATCCAACCTGTTAGTTTGCCAGGTGTTGTGACAATGAACAAGTAGGCTGAAAAGTTGGTATTGGTTGTGAGACCATAGCGGAAAGGGTTGCGCATTAGGTCAAGATGAAGGCGGTGGAAAGGTTCAGTGCCTTGGCGTTGAGGAGTTTTGTTGCGGGCACGTTTTTGGCTGATTGAAATGCGTAGAGGCCAGGAGTTGTGATCAACAGTAGGTGTCAAGACATGGTCATTCCATGTTTGGTGAAGGGATCCGACCATAAGATTGCGGAAATTTCGGAAAGCAAGTCGTCGGTAGATGAGTTCCAAAGGTAGGGCGGTGACTGAACGGCGTTGATCGGTGTCAACAGGGGTGTAGTGTCATCAAAATGTTGTTCATCAGGTTCAGAGTCAGGGTCAGAAGGTAGGTTAGAGTTGGAGATGGTTGAGAAGGCTTGTTGTGATGAAGGGAGTTCTCTGGTCAGTATTGGCCAAGTGTATGTGGAACCATTTGGGAGTTGGATTGTTGTGGCTCTGTTCTTGATCAGGACACTGAAGTTTTGGGTGCATGATAGAGTAGTTAAGGAGAGGAGTCTGTGGCTGAGACCTTCAACATAGTAGACATCAGTGAGTCCTAGTATGGACTTGAGGCCATCATCAGTGGTGAAGTGGCATGCAGTTGTTCCTTTGTGGGTGGACATCTTGGTGCTGCCATCAGCTAAGGAGATTGGAACACTGCAGGGTTCGACATCGTGGAGGTCGCTGAAGAGTGGAGTGTAGTGGCTGGTAGCACCACTGTCAGGTAGCCAGTTTTCAAGATGTGGGGGACCAAATCTTTGGTATGGTGATTGGGGATCATCTGGAAAGTATGCTGTGGCTCCAGAGGTGGGAGGAGAATGATTGGCAGATGGTAGATAATCTCTGTCAAGGAGAGGTTGGTTGATGGTCATCTGAGGTAGGTCAGGATTGGGCCAAGGGATGTTGGATGGGTGACCATCAGTGTTGTCAAAAGATGAGGCTGAAAAGGCTTGGTGGTGGTATCTTGATTGGTCTGGTGAGTTTTGGCCAGAGTCAGTGATGAAGTAGGCGCGTTGTTGGTTGCGGGAGCAGCGTTTTCATTGTTGGATGGTCTTTGAGGGTTGGTGGAGCGATTGTTTTGGTTGGATCTGGGTTAGTGCAGTTGCGCGCATAGTGGCCGAGGCGTCCGCAGTTATTGCAGACGATTGTAGCGGCATTGGAAGGGTTGCGCGGATGGTTGTTGATGGATCCGTTGGGAGATGGACGTTGATTGGGGCTCGATGTCGGTCGGAAAGGTGGTCGATTGTTTCGTTGAGGCTGGTTGGATGGCCGCGGGAGGGTGGTGGTGGACGACGTTGATTCGAGTTGTTGAATGGTGGTCGCGAAGGATTTGTAGGAGGTCGGAACGGGCGCGAATGGTTTTGCGGTGGTCGCGGTGGTTGGTTGCGGTTTTGATTGTTGCTGCTGGGATTGGAATAAGGTCGAAGGATGGAACTGAAAGCTTGTTGTTGTCTTTGTGTGAAAACACGTTGGGTAGTTTGGTTGTGGCGCGGTTGAAAATGGTGGGATTGGTGACCACGGGCAGCGTTGGCGTGTTGGTTGTAGTTGCGGTGGTTTTGGGATGGGAGTGTGAGGCCACGGGATTCGTCAATGTTCAGGAGATGGCTTTCGAGTTCGGCGAATGGTGGCAGAGCTTCGTCATTCAGTTCTGCGCGACGTATGTCGGCGTCGAAGCGTTGGTAGGATGCGGCGTAGAAGGAGTGATTGCTTCCACCACGAACGGTGCGTTTGATAAGTTCGGCGTCAGTGTTGGGTATTCCAGCATGATAGCAGTCGCGCGTGAGAAGGCGAATGCGGTTGAGGTAGGAGGTTGCGACTTCATGATGTGGTTGTTTGATGGAGCAGAAAGCTTCACGAGTTCGTTCAACATGATCAGGAGTTAGCGGAGCGCAGTGGCGTCGTAGAGTGAGAATTGCAGTCCGAGCGTCTGGTGGGCCATCAATGATGTGTTTCTGGCAAGGGTCACAAACATTTGTGAAGATCAAATTGTAGATAGCAGTGCCAACAAAGGGTGTGAATAGGACACTTGTTTTGGCCAAAGATCAAAGACTTGGCGCGTCCACGGGGAAATGTTACAAACAATTCGAAGGTTGTCAATGAAGGTGTTAAAGTGTCGGCGGCGTGCTTGAAGGTCGGTTGGGTAGGCCAATTTGCGAAGGTTAGCATTTTTGGCGTATTTCAAAAGTGTTTTCGTGAGGTCCTCGATTGGCGGATAAGTAAAATCGGTTCGCGTTGATGATGTGAGCGCATCAGGGGATGTGTGTTGAATGTGCTTGGGTTCTTCTTCTGAATCATGGTCTGTGTCCTCATCAAAGAAGGTTTCAACAGTGGGAGGGTATGTGAAGGTTGCGTGGGTCGCCTGGCGTGGAGTTGGGCGTGTTGCAACGGATTTTGGTGCATTTTGGGGGTTTTGGTCGTCGTTTCCAAAATTAGGTGATTTTTGCGTAGGTTTGGCAGATTTCGTGCTGGGAGGTTGAATAATTTCGTTGTGTTGATTTTGGGGTTGCGAAAGATTTTGCGACGGATTTGGTGGCTGGGGGTTCGAATTTTGGGGTGGGAACTTTTTGGTAGGTATAATTTTGGGTGTCGTCGAAAAAGTTGTCGAAATCGGAGGTTGTGGGTTCGAGTCGGTGGCGTCCGGATTGTGAGGTAATTTTACGTTTTTCGGCGTGAGAATGCCTGAAAATGCATCGGAGAAGCGTTTTAGAGGCCCAGTTGTTGATTTCGCAGTTGGAGGTGAGTTGGAGGGTGTTTCGGTGTGTGAACTGCTTGTTTCGGGCGAGTTTGGTGGTAAAAATGCGAGATTTGGTTGAGTTCCGGGCAGTTGTTGAGTTGTTTGTGCGTGTTCGTCGTATGTAGTTTCTGCGTCGGAAATTAGCTGTTGGGAGTGAATTTCCGGGCTGTTGGTGTCGTTTTGCGTTGGATTTTCGCTGGTAGTGTCATTTTGCGCAGGAATTTCGTCGCCGTGTTCGTCGTGTGTAAAAATTGCAGTTTGGGGTTCGTTTGGTGCAAAAATTTGCGTTTGCGGGTCGTTTTGTGCAGGAATTTCGTCCTGGGGGTCCGGGGTTCGAGTCGGATCCGATAATAAAGATGAACGGCGAGTTGAAACGGCAAGACATGCAAAATGTGGTCCAGAAAATGTACTATTATCCTGTTGAAAGGTAATTATATTGTTACTTGCAACTGATTCTATCTGATTGGGACAGCTTAGACTGTCACAGATAGAAAGAGGTAAGTAACCAGCATAACAACCAGGATAATGTAAACATTTTGAACTAGACTCACCATAGTTTGGAACAGGTGAATCAGATCCCATGAGATCAATGAATGGGAACTCAGGGTGGTTTTCCTTTGCAGTGTGATAGTAAGAGAGGAAATTGTTGAATAGTTGCAGTTCAGGATCGCGGAGGGCATTGTTAAGGTGTGGAAGAGCCCATGCTTGATAAATAGTCTGTCCACTGGGGCCTGTGGTATAAACTGGAATCAAGCGGACAGCCAAGGAAAACGGGATGCGTTTGGGGTCGCAGGCAACGTGGTACAAGTCGGCATCGGGGTGGCGACGTAAATCGGCAGTGTGGCGTGGTATCCAATCCGGGTCATTAACTTGATCAGGATGAATTGGTTTGGCAGTCTGGGTCCGAAAGAGGCGTTGAACTGTGGAACGATTGTAGGCTTCACCAGAAATATTGTTGACAATGATGGGATCTCCAGAATGGTCAAGGTTGATGGGAAAGGCACCAGTTGTTGGAGTAGGGATAGCAATTTCAGTTGGGGAGCCAAAGCAGTAGGTGGGAGCTTGGAGTGGGAGCCCTGGAAAATAACAACATTGGTGGGTGGGTAGTTCTCTCTGATAATGCCAGTTGGATCTTTGGGATGAAGCAGTTGCACAACTCGGAATAGCACGTATTCAAAATGGGGCAGGAAGTCAATGGAATCGTTGACGGTGTCGGTCGCTATCGGGGTGAGGCGGTTGTAAATCTCCATGTACTTGAGGGGGTCGCTGTCGAATCGGTTCATGGAGATGAGCTCCTGAAGGATGAGGGGATTGCAAATCACATGATTGATGGCCAAAGTATCCTCAGTCACATTGTCAAAGGTTAGTTGGACATCAGAAGGTGTAGTGATCATTGGGTAGCAGGTAGCAAAACTGGAAAGGAACATGTCTGCAGGGGAGGTTGCCAATGAAAACTTGGTTGTTGTTGAGTTCAGGTTGCTTGGAACGTTTCTTTGACATACGATGGATGATAGCATGTTGAAAAGAGCGACGTTAATCAATTCGCAGGCTCGGTCAGACGCAATCTCTTTGGCTTCGGTGGATGGCGTTGGGAAAGAATTGATGTAGTCCGTTACATAAGGTTGCACGAGTTCGAATTCCGTTTGGAGATAGGGCAGTTTGTCGCGATAATATTGATCAGAACGGTGGCCGAGGGATGTTCCGGGAATAGGTCGTCGACTTCGTCAAAGGCATCGTGAACAAAACGGGGCAGGAGGTTGAAGGTTGTTGTATCGGGAAGGAGACTTAGAGCGGTGGCAGTTGACTTGATTTCCTTTGCGATTGCGAATAGATGGTCCGGATAAAAGTAGTGCTCAGCTAGTCCATGGTCGCGGTTGAAATAGTTGCGGTGATGCGTGATGTATAGTAATCTGAGCGCGTAGATGATGGCGACTGCGCATCGTGTTTCCATCGGACAGTCTGGGGTCGTCGTGGAACGCGTCGTCAATGTCGCTGAATGCTCGCGGAGTTCGGCGGGGCAGGAACTGGGAGCGTTGTTGGTCGTTAAGGTGCTGGACGACCATGTTGGTAGCGCGATTGAGGGTGTGCTTCATGCTACGTAGGAGCAAGAGTTTATCGGGTTGTACGTTCAGAAGTGGGATGTTGGTGCCGGAGATTAGTTCGTCGATATACATGTGATCGCGTATGACGTGACGTAGGATGTGGTGGATGAAGTGCTTGTCGAGGCCACGGATGATGTTGAGTTCGGGTGGGTCGGCGAGTGTGTTGATGCAAAAGGCAGAGATAGTTGCACTTGTGCGAACGCAAAGCGGTAGGTCGCGAAGGTGAATCGTGCCGTTGATTGTGTCCATTAGCATTGCCTCGGTGAAAAACAGGTTGCGTGACGGAATGTGATGGAAGTGTTGGAACATCCGAAAAGGGTGGTGATGAATGGCGTCAAGGGGGTTGGCGGATCGCAACGGTGGGGGAGGGCGTAGAGGAGGCAGTAGTCTGACAAGTTGTTGTATAGCTGCACTTGGTACCTCATTAGGTTCACCAATATCTCGGTTAGCGTCGCCATTATTGTCAAGATCATCCTCCACAATGTCCATTGGTTCGAGATCAGGGTCGTTTGCAACTTCTGGTAGCGGATCTGGGTCGGCATCAGGATAAAAGTTAACAGTTTCCCTAGTTGAGTCATTATTACTGCAGGAGTAACAATGATCGGCAAGGAAAACATCGGCATCATCAGCTTGGGAGCTTGGCAAATCTTCCAATTTGATTGGGACAGGGTGCTGAACATCCAAATAGGTCAAAGTCTCAGAGGAAACGGTCGGATTGTGGGCTCTGCAGGCCCATTGTTGTGGGTTGGGGGAGGAAACCGCGGTACGAACGACAGTAGCTGCGTTTAACGGCAGCACAGTACGAGAGCGATGCGTTAGAACCGTTAACGGAACGTTTCACAGAATCGGAAATCTCCAAAACGACGTCAGGAATCGGACTTGACGTGGAAAATTTTGAAACGGAATCGAGGGTTGTTGAGTTGTCGTTGCGAGTTGGTTCGGGATCGGATTCCGGAAAAGAGCAGGGGCTGTACTCGGGGTATAGTTCGTAGAACGTAGGCGAGGTAGCTGTGGGAGTTTTGGGGGAATCCGGGATTTCTGGGTCAATCGGGGAAAAATCAGTACAAAATTGCTGGGTAGCAGAGCCGTTATCACGGTTCTCATCAGACGTCATAGTTTTGAGTCGCGAGTCTGCAGAGTTGTCGGTACCCACCAAAGTGCCGAAATGACTCTTAGAACTTTGAACAGTCGTTTCTCGAGATCTGTCGCTTCGAATTCGCTCAAATTTGGGGATGTTGCTGAGAAGGCTGTACTGTGGCGCCTGGCATCGCGTAGTGTGGCGTACCAGCGCGTGTGCGATCATGGTGAGTGTGTTTTGAACTGACATCAAATACATGTTCCCAGTGGCTCTGATGATCTCGTCAACGTCGTCTTGGATCGTCCCCAGGGAATATGAGGCTTTAATTGGCTCCTCATCTTCGGTGAACATGTGAATTGTGCAAACGTAGCGAGCCATGTCGATGATGTCCAACTTCAAGTTGCTGTGATAGTGGGATAAGTGATGATCGGAATTCGGCGCGTGCTGATCGGTTCTTACAAGCGAGCTCGGGCGCGAATCGCCTTCGTTGTCGGGACGGAGCACGAGGCGGAAAGAAGAGTTGGAAAAAGCGGCGTCAATTAAATCCAGGACGTCTTGAGAGAGGTATTGCAGCGACGTCGGATCGTCGTATGGATCGATTTGGGGTCGCGACGTGCGAGGGCGACGACGGGGATAAAATCTGCGAGCGCGATGCCTGCGCTTCGAGGTAATCGTAGGGGGCGAAACGAGTTCCTGTGTTGGCGTTTGGATGGCGGTGTTGGTGTCCGCGTCATCGATTGTGGAGTTTGGCTCCATGTTGTTGAAATTAGTAGTACTTTTGTAGAAATTGTTGGTGGTTGTGGTACTGGTAGTCCTGTTGTTGTTGCTGTCCTCCTTATTATCATCTGTAGTTCCAATGTCCTTGTAGTTGACATTGGTAGATGCATAATTCTTTGTAGTTTGATCATCTGGTTCAGTATTTGTGCCCTTTTTGTTGTCATCCGTAGTGGTTAAAGTAGTAGTTGGAGTAGTTGGAGAAGTGGCTTGCATCTTTGCAGCCATCTTAGTTGGAGTAGTAGCCCTGTGGCTAATGTTGGTGCCCTGAGGAGAAGGAGCTGCAATCTTGTTGTTGCGCTCATGGAAGTGGAGGTTGCGATCCTCCTGGATGATCTGGTCGAAATTGTCGTCGGAATTGTTGGCATGGTAGGCGGCTTGGGGACCTTTCTTGATGGAGGTGCGCCTCTTCTTCTTAATTGGTTGATCCTGATCGTCATCAGGGGTAGTGTTGGGAGAAGGAAAACGGTGGACACGTTGATGCTTGGATCCTCTGGGAGATCCGAAAGCTAAGGCTCCATGATAGAGGCCAGGATAGGTTGGCGTATCGGGAGGGACAGGATTCGCGCCGATGGGGCGCGGACGTCGACGTTATCGTCGAAGGCATCGCGGTCTTCGGCCTTACGGGCGGACCTAGAGATGCGAGGGCAAGGGTGGGCGGGATGGCGTTCTTCATGGTGGACTTGGGGAAGCTTCTGTTCTTCAATGGGAGTTTAAATTTGCTGCTGGCGAGTCCGTGAGGAGAGGGAAATTAATAGCAGTTAAACTCAAATTGTTAACGGCCGTACGAAGGTTCGCCCAATGATCGGACGAGTAATTTCTCTCGACGGTAGAGCCTTGGACCGGTGGTTCGAGGCGAGCAACCATGACAGTGTTCGTGTGATCGGTACACGAGTACTGGCCGACGGTAGACTTAAGGTTAGTAGGACCTAGAAGTCTAACGTTGGACTTGACGGGTGAGGAAGCGAACCTGACGGATCGTCCAGCTTTGGGCGATGGTGTTTTGTAGACATACACCATGGCGGTAGATTTGTTGATACAAGGATGTAGAAATGTAGATGCTAACTAGTAAAGGCCTTTACTGTTTTTGGTTTGTGGAAATTATAAGATGAATTGGGATGAAAAATGAAGGTGAGACTTGCAACATTAGTTGGAGTCTCACAAATGAAGTGTTGTCTTAGTCCCACTTCCTGAGTGGTGTTTGGGAAGTGTTGTCCATAGTAAAAAGAGTGTTGTTGAAGTTATCAACAACACTCATGATTTGAATTACATAGGAGTAAATTCAAATAGTTTTGTGTTGCAGACCGGTAGTACCAGGTTCTGATCCGTAGAATTCTACGGGAGCGGGTCACGGACAGACTAAGAAAAATAAAGGACTGTCGACTGTATTACCGTATGGTATTTAACCTTACAGTAAGACGAGAGACAGTGTGACAGAGTGACGGTAGAATCCTAACAAGTTGTGCATAGCAATGGGTGGCGAGTTGCGACTGGCGACGTGGCGACTTCGTGTAAGTGTTATTTGCAGTACGCCAGACTACAAGTACCTGATACTTGTAAATTGTACTGTATGTAGGGTGTTCTACTATGCAACGCCCTATCATCACAGTACTGTGTACTGTGTACGAAACTTACAGAACTTAAAACCAACAGCAGAGAAGCCACAATAGTGATTTTGCGTTGCCACTTTTGCCACCTCCCTCACGGACTATCTTCGTTTTACATCTCGATAGCAAATTGTATTACATCCACTGTGATGACAAACGCATAAAGGTTGCGCCTCGGTGCCTGTGACCATGAGCTTTCGTGATTACTCAGAGGCTCCCTCCGATTCTGTCACCCGTCAAGATGGACCTCATTCGGAGGATGTGGTTAGCACTGTCACAACAGACAACTGCATACCCGAGCGCTTCTCGGATTTCCGCTCGTTTTTGTTCGGGCGAGAGCAGCAGATGGCAACCCTTCGAGCCGCTTACGACAGAACCTCGCGCGGCAATTCAGAGGTTGTATTTGTGAGTGGTGTCTCTGGCTCTGGAAAGTCGTCTCTGGTGGAAAGTATGAGGGAGCACGTAGTGACGAATACTGATGGCTGCTTTGTGTCGAGGAAGTTTGATCTCCTGCAAACTAGCATGGAACCCTATTCGGCCATTGCCGCTGCGTTCTCAGACATCTGTGATCTCATACTGCAAAGTGAGAATCCAATGGATGAAAGGAGAGCTGCACTTGTTGCTCTAGGCCCAGAGAGTACGATTCTGTCCAGAGTGGTCACGAACATTTCGCACACCACCGGAGAGGAGTGTGAAGATGAGGGATATACTGTCGGCAATGAAGATTTTTCTCGATTCATGGTTGCTTGTAAGCATTTTCTGGGCGCTGTTGCAACAAAAGAACATCCACTTTTCATCTTCTTTGACGATCTACAATGGGCGGATCATTTGTCGTTAAGGTTGATTGATGCGTTACTGAGACGCAACGGGGATTCGCAACATGTGCTATATTGTCTGGCCTATCGCGATGATGAGGCGGATGTGAGGGACAGGCTGCATCTAGACCTCTGGGGAACGGAGCATCTATCGTTCAGTGAGATAGAGCTGACGAATCTTGACAGGGGCGATCTTTTTTCCATGCTTTCTGGCCTATTGCTCAGGAATGATGATTATCTTGACACGCTGGCGACGTTGATGCACGACAAGACCAGTGGGAATCCCCACGCAGTTCTGCAACTGCTGGATTTCTTGTTATCAAAGGACCTGTTATACTTCACGCCCGAATCAGAAATTTGGGACTGGAACATAGATGGGATTGAAGCTGAGGTCTCGGACAATCCCACTGAGATCATCTCTAAAAAGATCCATTCTCTTGATGGGGCAGTGCAGGAGTTCCTCCGACTGGCAGCTTTTGTTGGACATACGTTTGAAGTCGATGTATTGGGGTATATCATGGACGTTGACACGAATGCATCAGATCAGAAAATGGGGAAGCCTATACGTTCTGACCATGATCGAAAGTCGGTCCTAGAGTGCGTGCAAGTCGCCCGCAATAGTGGACTTGTGATGAACATTGGGCCTGGAGTGTTCAAGTTCAGCCACGACTCGATTCAGTATTTTCTGTATCAGTCAGTGGACACGGATTTAGAACGTGTGACGATGCACTTGGTTATCGGGAGAGGTTTGTTGAGTATGATATCCTGTGCAAAACGCTCCGATGATGAAAGGTTAGTCCTTCTTGCAGCAAGCAATTTGACAAGGGGGGCGCGGTGTATCACCCAAGACCTAGAGCGGTTGTCAACGATGCGCCTTCTGCTTCGGGCTGCGACACTGGCAGCGCTGAAAGCGGCTGTGGACAGTGCACGTGAAATCCTGGAGTGTGGAGTTGGACTGATACAAGAGTCCGACTGGTTGTTGAATCATGAGCTTTGCGCGAACTTGCAGAACTCGTATGCGGAGGCGAACAGCTGTACCGGGTTCTTCGAGAAGAGTGATGCCGCCATCACAGAAGTCTTGAAGCAAGCTACGCGACTTGAAGACCGCATTCGAGCGCATACTACGAAGATAATGTCTTTCAGTTATCGTCATGATATCGATGGACTGCTGAACTGGGCAGTCGATGTGGTACTCAGAGACCTTGGCGAAAGAATACCGAAGCGACCGAACGTTTCCCAGATATTGGTCGAGCTTTGTCGTACTAAATTGGCGGTTCAACGATTGCAACCCAGCGATTTTGTGTCCATGCCCTCGCTTGAAAATCCCCACAAGCTTTCTGTGATGATAATACTGAGTCGTATTTCTCAGTTTCTGGTTCTGCGCAACTATCAGCAACTCTTCCTCTTTTGTGCACTCCGTGAAGTTAGGATTTCAGTCAAGTATGGTGTTTGTGGTGTCACAGCCGCATCTCTTGCCCGATATGCTGTGATTCTTCGAATGATGGGAAAGGTTGACGATGCCTACAGATGGGGGAAGGCATCCGTCGAACTGTGCTCTAAAGTACCCACTTCCCTCACCGCAAGAAGCTCTTCTCTAATGGGCACGTCATTGGTCGTCTTTCCTTGGCGGCAGCACTTGGCAGAGCTTGAGGAGCCATTGCTTGCCAGCTATCGATATGGTTTTGAGAGTACGTCAGACTTTGGTACCGCATGTTGGGCCCTGTCCGGTCACACCGATTTGCGACTTCATCTTGGTGCCCAGCTCCGTGATATCGAGGAAGATCTCAAACGTTGGTGTCTTCAAATGCAGGAGTGCCACGCAATACAAATGTGGCGGGCTCACACCATCCGCTTGCAATACGTCCGGAACCTTCTAAGAGAATCGAATGATCTTGTTGTATTGTCAGGGGAAGCAATGGAGGAAGATAATCATCTTGAATGGAGTCGTAGAAACGGGGATCATTTGGTCCTTTGCACTCTCTACACCTATCGGTTCACTTGGTTGTTAAGCTTTGAGGAGTGGGATGGATTGGAAAATGCCTTTCCGGATGCTCTTTACACGCTAAGCAAGGCGTCTTGTTATTTCGATGTCATCTTCGTCACGGCGCAAGTCGTGATGGGAGCACTTGCACTGTATGAACGAGGAAGGAAGGCCAAGCATCGGAGTATCGCACGCAGGTACATGAAGACTCTCAGAAAATGGTATTTTGATGGTGTTCCCGACGTGCAACCACTTTGGAAGCTGGTGAATGCGGAATGGGATGCCATTATAAATAAGGAGGACACGACAGCGGCCTTCGACCTTGCAATTGAGGATCTCCACCGTTGTCGGCTTGTAGTCTTTGAGACGATGGCATATCAGCGAGTTTTTCACCTTACGATGGCGCAATTGAACATGAGAAGGGCTCGACATTATTTGATTCTGTTGATTGCGCGATGTCGAGAGTGGGGAAATGTCGCAAAGGTTGAATGGTTGGAATACTGTTACAGCAAAGTATTGCAAGGCATACCCACCTCAGAAGTTGAGGTGAAGATGTCACTTGACGATGGATCCTAGGCTTTGTTTTCCTCGACGCAGTGATGGAGGAATCGATTCATTATTCAGTCGCTAGAATGAGTTATAAAAAATTGAAAGCATTATCTTTGTTGGCTACAATCAAATCTCGACACATTAGCGTACCACCCCTTGACACTTTCCTAAAGTTGGTCGCTCCAGCGTTTTCGTCTGAGCGATGTCTCCAACCCACTCGTTTCGATGTGAAGCAGAGCTGTTCAACTCCATGCATATGGAATTCAAGAGAACCTTCAGGATCGCTGTGTCCGACGAAAAACGAAACCAGCTTTCGCACCCGTCTGTTCGGCCATAGCGTGCTCCTTGACTACAGTCTTGGGAATTAAGTTTGTTTCCCCCGTTGGAGTTGCAGCAACCTTACCCCTTCTCAGGGCCAGCAGCTAAGTCATCCGATAAATCAAACTCATTCGCTGTCACCTGTGGTAGTGCTTGTCGCCAACGACAGCGCGAACAACGACGATCGTTCATCACGGAATCTGATGAACTCTGGCAGTTACCAACCTTGATCTTTACGGGATCGGGTTTCTTGGATTTGGCCTTGGCGACTTTTTCGGCATTCTAGCTGCGCTGCAGGCGTCGAATGCCACTGTCCCGTGCGAATCGTTGAGCGACGCGCGGAGAATCGCGGTCGTCAAAGGACGATCGTGTATCAGGCGACGTGGTCGCACTCTGTTAGCGGGAGAGTTACTGTTTGCGCGTTGACGAACTAATCGGGGTCTTCCACGCGCGGTATTTCTGCATTCGCGCTCGGCGTCCTCTGTTTCGACTTCTACGGTGCCCAAAGAACCGCCCTTCCGGCTGCTAAGTGCCATCTCGACATCACTTAATCGCACTCTGAGACGATCCACGGTGAGTGATGCCGGTAAGTCCGACATGACGATCAGACACATGCCCCCAAAACTCGTAGGCGACTGTGAAGAACCGCAATTGACCTCCAAGGAGCGATCGTCGACTTCGGTGAAAACACGACTCTCGATTTCCTTCTTGCCGGCTCATTCTTGTGATCAAAGAGCGTCTCGAGAGTCCTGCGGAGCAACAAGGGTATTTGACGCTGAGCTGGTACTGTCGATGGATCCAGGGACGCGCTTCGTACTTCCCTCTGATGTACCCGCACTCGCCAAACTATCTATTGATTCATGAGCAGTTCTTCGAGATCGAGTGAGGTGCGTGGTATCAAGGATTGTTGTTATCCTTTGGGTCTTGGAAACTTCGTCATCGACGCAGATCAGTGCCTCACCGAATCGCAGCATTACAGGCGTCCACACGTCAGTCGGTTACTTGATTGACGATGAAGTCCGTTTCTGAAAGACAGGCGTCGGCACGTCTTTTTTTCAGGCTTGGAGTGAGATTTACGTACTTTTTGTCACCAATCTCAAGAGGACTTCCCTGTATTATCAGCATCACAAGTTGTTTTCATTTTGGCTGTGAGAAGTGTCGTTCCGGTGTCGTCGCTGCTCTGTACGTTAGGACTGAAGAAGCTGTCATCGTTGGTGTTATCGCAAAATCCAAGTTGGGAGGGTAACAGCTTTACAGGCGCAAGGAGAGCTTTTGGACCGTGGATGCAGCGAGGTGGCCATATGTCGAGGATAGTAGGCTACTGGATAAGTCCAGTACCGGTGAGACAGTAAATACTGTCGTTGGCGAAGCTGAGAGAGATTCGACGTTTGGACGGAATGTCAGATTCGAGTCAGACGTGAACTCGGAATTGAACGCACGACTGAACTGGGATAAAGAATTCGAAATTAATCGATCTACGGATTTCCAAAGAGTCCAACAAACCAAGATTCCATCGGAGGACGAAAACTATGGAAAGTCAATGGAGAACATTAAACATGTAGGAGATTGGACAGAAGTCCACTATAAAAGAACTGGGAAGAACAAGAAGGACACACAAGGAAGGAAGAAGACAGAAGAAGGTTCTGGAGAGACAGAGAAGGGAACCTGGAAGAGGAGTTTAGTTAGAACCTAAACTCATAACTTTTACTTTACAGATTTTGTCAAGGCCTGACAACTGCAGTTATCACCCCATAACCAGAGCAAGTACTGTGGTACCGCGCTCACGATATCTGGGATTCTCAACACGTTTTATAAAACGATTGTTTTTGAGAGTTAAGATCTAACGACGACGACGATGGCGAGCGAAGCGACGATGAAGTCGAGTCCGCTCGAGACGATCAAGGTCATTCCCTTCTGGGAAATGACAAGACGAAGGGCGGTATGGAACCGCGAGTTCTTCAAGAAGGCAGAAGTGTTTGCTGCGTCCAAAGGCTTTGAGAGGGGCCTGCTGGAAAAGTTGAAGCTGCCAAGCCCAGGGGCTGTGGAGTTGACAAGAGAGGAAGAACAAGCGCAGAAGTGGAACAACGATGCTCGCAATTTTTTGATTATGTCATGCCAGGGCGACGCATTTGCGATTATTGAGGCCGAAGAGACGGCGAACGACATGTGGAAAGCGTTGAAAAGTCGGTACGATTCGAAGAAGACGAAAGACCTTGTGAAGGCGACTACGCAATTAGAGAAGTGTTATATGAAGAATGACATGGAGGACCCGCACATGTGGATATTGGAGCTCGAAAGGTTGAACAGAGAGGTTGGTAAGTGCGAAAATGGAACCATGAGAAGCCAAGAACAGATGCAAGCAACAATTTTGGCACGTTTGCCAAAACGACGATACGAGGCCGTCATCACTTCGTTGAACGGCAAGATTGGGCGTGAGGGTATGGATCATCAAGACTTCGTTGAAGAGATCACAGGGCACTTCCAAATGTTCATTGAGCCATTTAAGGGACGAATTCAAGAAAAGAGAGACGAAAAAGGAGGCGAACGAAATCAGAAGCATTTGGCGCTCACGACGACCGGCGGACGAAACAGCTGGCGGCAGTTTAAAGGGAAGTGTAATAAGTGTGGAAAACAAGGGCACAAGGCACGAGACTGCAAGAGCAATGAAGAGAGAAATGGAGGCAATGTCAAGAATGGCAATGGAGTGCAAAATTCGTTTTCGGGAAAATGTTACAAATGTGGCCAAGTTGGGCACCGAGCGCAGCACTGCAAAACTCAAGGAAACGACTCGGGAATGTTTGTCGGAATGGCTATTCACGAAACGAGAAACAGGGAGGAACCAATGGTACAAAACGACATCGATCTGGACAAGCTTGCCCTGGAGATTCTCAACGACATCGCGAACGATAACAGGAAACGTAAACCTGATACGGAGTTGGATCGCAAGTACAAGAAATTTGCCGAGACGATTACTGCCCTCGACGTATCGAAACCGGAAGAAGAATTAATTGGTCAATACTACGATGGGATTGAAAAGAACGACGCCGAACTCGAAGAAGATCTCCGAAGGATCAAAAAGCCCGTGAGTTGGGCTGATATGTGTGAAACGAGCGATGACGAAAGCAATCACGAAGACAATGACGACGATGACGAAGACGATTTCTGGAACGACGACGAAAAAGACAAGAAAAAGGAATCCGACACGACTGAATACCGCATGGACACCCCGCGAGGCCTAAGTAATTGGAAGTGGGACGAAGAAGTTTTCATGGCGAATTCCAGCAAAACTAAGTTTGTTGCTGACCATGATGAAGATGGTTTTGAGAACTGGTTGATGGATTCGGGCGCCACTACTCATGTTGCTAAGACCACCAACAACATGTTTAATTTGAAGGCTACTTTGGATGGAGAGCATGTCAGAGTTGGGAGCAATGAGACCCTCAAAGCTACAGCTATTGGAGATCTATGTTTGGAGCAAAAACACTCCAATAAACGGATGATTTTGAGGGAAGTGATGGTTATCCCCGACTTCGCTCGAAACCTGATCAGTGTGGGACGTTTGAATGAGAATGGGAACGAGTTTGTGAGCAGGAAAGACGAATCTGAGCTCAAGAACCCATCTGGTGACACGATGAAATTTGAAAAGGAAATAGACGGGATGACTTATCTGAAAGCGCGACGAGTTTCGTTTGAGAGAGAGGCATTCAATGCTGAAGGAATTGCGAAACGAGGCGACGAAACCATCGAGAACGAGAAGAATGAAGCCATGGACATCAATGAGGCGCATCGAAAATTTGGACATGCGACGGAAAAAGTGGTTCGGAGCTTGCTTAAAACGCTTGGTATCAAACCTACGGGAGAGTGGGCTGTGTGCGATGGATGTGCACGTGCGAAAGCTACGCAGAAACGGACCAATAAGATCACGACGACCGAGGCTGAAGAACGTGGCGAACGCCTATATATGGATACGAGTGGTCCATACAACGAGACGGTTGCGGGATCACGATACTGGTTCAAGATTGTCGACGACAAAACAAGGAAGTCGTGGGACTTTTACGGTGCTAAGAAGAGTGGGATAAAAGCGCACCTTCAAGAACTTCTGGACAAATTGAAGGCGGCTGGTATTGAAGTGAAGTACGTCCGATGCGACAATGCCGGAGAACACATTTCGGATTTAAAGAAGATGTGCGAAGGACAGTACAATATCAAGATGGAGTATACGGCACGGCACCGCACACACCACAGCATAACG
Organism: Fragilaria crotonensis; assembly: GCA_022925895.1. NCBI lineage: Eukaryota > Bacillariophyta > Fragilariophyceae > Fragilariales > Fragilariaceae > Fragilaria > Fragilaria crotonensis. Next base: position 8,386 of record JAKSYS010000633.1, on the reverse strand, counting down.
GAGTTGTTGAACGCATGTTTGCACGAGACGCCAACAGAGCACTCGCTATGATGCTGTCCGCAGGATGGACCAAATTTCTACAAGGAAAACTGTGGGCGGAAGCGACGAAGACTGCGGCGGTACTCGGGAATACACTACCCAATACCCGCAGTACAGTACCCCCCGACGAACTGTTCTACGGTACCCCTTGCACGATATACGGTAGCACAGTGGAGTATGGCCGAATTGGCTATGTTACAAACAGAGGGACAATGAGGGGGAAGTTCAAGGAGAAAGCCACCAAAATGATCATGGTTGGCTATGCTGAGAACCATGCAAGAGATGTGTACAGGATGTACAATCCCTACAGTGGAAAAATTGTTGAAACAAGAGATATTCATGCATGGGCTGACTTGACACAGGCTGAAAATGACATCAGACTGACAATGGACGATGCCTTTGACCGTCAGATGGTCCTAGGTGAAGATCTGGAAGAGGTGGAAGCTGAATTGGCGGCAGATGAAGAGGAATTGACTCCCCAAATTCATCTCATTCCAGAGTATGATGAGGAAATCGCGACCATAACTGCATTGCAACCGGCTGAAACTCCCATGTCTTCAGCAGGGAGGATAGAGTCGATGATTGAGCGAGAGAGAACGAAAGAAGACGAGGTACACGACGAGAACGAAACGAAAATGGACGTGCCCCCAACATCAATTCTTTTCGATTCCGACTCCGATGACGACGAAGACGTCATCATATTGCGAAAAGAAGGCGACAGCGTTGAAGAGCGAATCGTGGAGTTGCCTACAGAACAAACAATCATCGAGAATGCCGAAGAAATGGTCGAGGAACAGCAAAAGCAGAGGACAACACCATTGGAAAGAGAATTGAAAAAACTTGGAATTGAGAGTCCAGTTGTGATCGAAAACGACGAGCCCGGGACGCGTACAAGAAGCAGGACTCGAATTGCGCATCTGGTATTTAACACCATGCTTACGTCTGACCCAGGCGAACCTAAGACATTTCGTGCAGCTGTGACCGGACCGAAGAAGCAAGAATGGATACCGTCTGCTAAGTCGGAAATTAATAATTTCATATCACGGGACGCATGGAAGAAATTCCCAAGGGACAAGTTGAACGGACGAAAACCGATACCTGTTAAGTGGATTTTCAAGATCAAGGAGGAACAGGACGGCACACTACGGTACAAGAGCAGAATCGTACTGAAGGGCTACGTGATGGTACCTGGTGTGGACTATACAGAGTCATTTTCACCTGTTGCAACGGATACTACGGTCAGACTCGCAATTACTATCGCGCTGTACAGGCAAGACGAAGGTTGGACGATTGAGATGATTGACATCGAAGCAGCGTTCTTAAACGCGGAACTTGAAGACGACAAGCCAGTATTTGCAGAGTGGCCGGAAGGTATTGTTGAATTGGGATATATAACGGAAGACGAATTGAGACGTTACTGTATTATGCTGACACGTCCTATGTATGGAGGAGTGGATGTCCCAAGACTATTTATGAAGACTCTACGTAAGTACCTGACGAAGCACATGAAAATGATTCAAAGTCTGGTTGATCCGTGCATGTACTATGGCTGGATTCACGAAGAGGATTCGCGAGGTAGAGCTCTACGTACTAGTACCACTATTTTTTTAGCGCTCGCATATTGAAAATTGATTTACACGCCAAATCACTTGCTTTTCATTCCATTGACCATGGCAGTGAATATCTCAACCAATTCTTGATATTCCGTGGAGCTTCTTGAAGCTACATCATCTCCTTGCTCTTCATGAGTGAAAGCACATTGAAGCTCCACAGAAAACGCAGTTTTGATAAATTCACGACCATTCCAATTTCTACTGATCACGCGCCAGGAGATGGCAGTGCATCGAGCAAAACAATGTCGATGGATCCAAGTGATGTATTTTGGACTCGCAACCTTGTCACAAGCGCCAGGACGGTGATTGTGATGAGAATCGTCGCCAAGGATTCAGCGACTACAGCAACTGAGGCACAATTGGCGGACAAAATCTTCGGTGCCAGCGGCGACGTTGTAAACCTCAGTTCAAGGTATGATGAATGTTCTGATGGCCAGATGCTGATGCAGCCCCTAAGAAGCAACAGCATCATCGGAACGGACGGAGTGTATACGATCAACCTTCCCAACTACAATGTCATTGGAGTTGATGCACAGACAATTATAGGTGTTGCATTGTCCGAAGCACAGTCAACGCTAGGTGTTCATCCTAGATTCCTTGCCAACCATGTCATTATGTGTATGCCTCCTCTGACTGCCGGCACTTGGTTGGCATTTGCTTCTATCAACTACTGGCAAAGTGCATACAACGACGATTGGTGCACTTATCCATCTGCTCTGATGCACGAAATAGGTACGTCTGCACGTTCCCCCCTTTCTATCCAAAATATGTAAGCAGATCAAGCACTAACTGGAACATTCAGGCCATAATCTGGGATTAGATCACGCCGGGGAAGGCACTTCTGAGTATGGCGACCAATCTGGAATGATGGTAAGTCATAATTCTTGGTATCCCTTGCTCTGTGTTTACTGGCGTGACTGCAAGCCCATGTTGTCGTAACTTCTAACGTTAATCTCGTCATTCCTCGCTTTTCAAGGGATCCTCGTATAGTGAAGACGAAACCCCAATAATGTGCTTCAACGCCGCCAATAATTGGCAACTCGGTTGGTACGTCAACTTTCGTGTTGACCTGCCCATCTCATCTAGTTTTGATTGGAGCGGATCTCTAGTGAGTTTTGCCGAGAAGGCTAGTGCGGCTGCATCCGACCGGATGACGATCCGAATTCGCAGCACGGTTGATTACTATATTCATTTCAATCGTCAAATCGGCGTCAACAGTGGAACGCGGGAAGGAGTAAACAAAGTCATTGTGACAAGTCGTGCGTCAGGGCTGGGGCCTTCGAAAACCAATGTCTTGACCAAACTCGTTGGAAAACAGAATTTTTCACTTCCTATTTTGGATGCGAGTATGAGAAATTTGACCATCTACGTGAACACACTGAGCACTTCGACTGTCCCATCGAGGGCAAATGTGACGATTTCATTTGTAGTGCCTACCCCCTCACCAACGCGTGCACCAACGCATGCACCTACACGAACACCAACAAGAGCTCCAACGGCTTCACCTACAAGAGCACCGACCTCAGCACCAACGGCATCACCTACAAGAGCACCGACGTCCGTACCAACGGCTTCACCGACAAGAGTACCGACTTTTTTACCAACGTATTCTCCGACAGATTCACCGACTTTTTTACCAACGGCTTCGCCAACAGCAACACCCACCGCACAACCTGTTATTCCTATCACGCCAGCTCCAGTGGGTCCTTCGGTATCACCGGTACCCTCCGAGGCACCGACGACGTCGACTGCACCCTCAGGTTCACCCTCTGGAAATCCGACTCTCGCACCAACAACAGGAACACCGACTTCAGCACCAACTGAATCACCAACGGAAACACCTACCAACGCGCCGACAATTGCACCGACGTTAAACACGGAAGGATCGTCCACGAGAACTCCTACCAACTCTCCAGCCATTGCTCCCACAGCAACGCCGACTAATACTCCCACCAACTCACCAACTATTGCGCGCACTGTGACTCCCACCAAGACCCCCACCACACCTCCGACAAGCCCGCCGACTTTGGCTCTCACAGCAATTCCGACCAAAGCACCTACAGTATCACCCACAAACGTACCCAAAACAGCACCGACGAATGCACCCACAAAGGTTCCAACAAGAGCACCGACGAATGCACCAGCAAAGGTACCAACAAGAGCACCCACAAAGGTACCTACAAGAGCACCGACGAATGCACCCACAAAGGTACCAACAAGAGCACCCACAAAGGTACCAACAAGAGCACGGACGAATGCACCCACAAAGGTACCAACAAGACCACCCACAAAGGTACCAACAAAACCACCCACCAAAGCACCAACAAATCCACCCGCCAAAGCACCAACAAAACCACCCACCAAAGCACCAAAAAAGGCCGTTTTGTAATAGGAATGGGACATGCGAGCCTGGCGAGAACTGCGTGTCATGCCGTAACGACTGCCGCGGTGGCTTTAGTGGTAATGATCTCACCAGTCCGAATTGTTGCATTGGCGGAGCCTCTGCATCCCGATGCACGACTTCCACTGGGTGGAAGTGCAAGTAAGAAACGTTCTATCGATAGAGGCTTGTGTCAACAAGGGTTGATGTTCGCAGTCAGTTCATATCATTTACATGCAATCGAGATTCATGTCATTCGTACCGTGTATTGTTCCGTGGAGTGCAAGTTCTCAAAATCCTCAATTTCGCACGGATCGCCACAGTGATTTACTGGACTACTTCTCTTCCACCGTCCATTGTCACACGTGACATATTCGTTCAGAGGGTAAGATAATTATCGACTTCTCATCATAGTCTCATGTCATGAATGCCCTTTGCACCTGATCATATTCTGAAAGGCAGCACGTTGACTTATAGTGCCATTATGTCACACGTGTATCAGCGTTTCCGAAAACAAAACAGCATGCCGGAAAGCGAACGCCTCCTAACCGACAACTACATTGGACTGTGTTGACAAACCACGCCATGACACTTATCACAACCGATTTGCCGCGCGTGTGTCAGGTGGTAAACCTTGGCATGATAACATTCCTTGAACCACCGTTCACCGAACTCAGCTTCGGTTAAGTCAAACGTCAAACACCATGGTTGAAGCGTCACATCGATTCAAATAAAACCATATTCGGAGGACTCGGTAGTTGTGCAATTTTATATTTAGTTTTTTTATAGTTGATCGAGCTGCACTCCAGTTCTCGATGCAGAGACCGTACGCTCGTCTCTTTCATTCTACAGTACATAAAGATGAAGCGTTTCACTTGTATTGGATGTGCGCCACAATAGGGAGCACATGTTACGTCCCGTGCTATCAATCCGATCGAGCTTCCGAAAAAATGGATCTTCTGTTCAGATGCATGAAATCGGTAAGTGCATACAACAGCGCTCTAACTGTCAAATGAATGTGATTCATTTACAACGTTTGTGATAATCAAGGCCACAATCTCACAATCTAAATTTGGCCCACGCCAGAGAAGGAAGCGTTGAAAAAAGAGACTGGTCAGGAACGATGGTAAGCCTAGCTTTTCCTTCCATTTGCGAGAGTGTGGCGGGGGTTACAAGTGCCCGGCAGCTCACGAGTGATGCCTGCCTTTCTCATGCGCGATCCTTTTACTACTAGGGGTCTTCATATCGGGAAGACGATGGTCCAAAAAGGTGCTTTAATGGAGCCAATACATGACAACTTGGTTGGTTCCCTACCTATCACGTCGACCTCCCCATCGCCAATAGCTTTTACTGGGAGGGAAATCTCGTTGGGTTTGCGGAGCGCGACGCTGCGCCTTCTGCTTCAGACCGAATGATAATCCGAATTCGCAGGAGTGTCGACTATTACGTTCATTTCAATCGTCAAATCGGAATGAACATTGGGACACAGGAGGCAGGCGACAAGGTTCTCGTAACGAGTCGCGCCCCAGGAACCGGATACACGTTTCGTACCTGTTGGCCAAACTCAGCGCGGGTGGCGTCTATACCATCCCCAATTTCAACGGAAGCAACGACGCATTAAGCATTGTCGTGCGAGGCATCACAACCGGCCCAACCCCAGGAATAGCCAGCATCTCTGTTCGTTTTAATCCTTCCCCGGCTTCAATTCAACCAACAACAGCACCGACGACAAGTCCGACACAATCACTGACAACATTACCAGCTCAAGCACCTATTCCCTCCACTCCGGCTCCGATTGAGCCAACACTTGCCCCTGCTTCCATCTCCACAGCTCCAGTTGAGCCAACGCCTACCCCAGATTCCACCATGATGTCACTCGTGTATCAGCGTTTGCGTACTGAAATCAGCATGCCGGCCGACAACTAGTAGTAGAGTGGATTTGTGTTGACAAAACCACGCCATGACACATATCACAACTGATTTGCCGCGCGCGAGTGTGTCAGGTGGCAAACCTTGAGTGCATCGGGATAAAGAAAACACCGTCCCCTGATAACTTTCCTTGAACCACCGTTCACCGAACTCAGCTTCGGTGAAGTCAAACGTCAAACACCATGGTTGAAGCGTCACATCGATTCAAATAAAACCATATTCGGAGGACTCGGTAGGTGTGCAATTGTATTCTTAGTTTTTTTATCCTTTTTTTTATATAGTTGATCGAGCTGCACTCCAGTTCTCGATGCAGCGACCGTGCGCTCGTCTCGATCATTCTATCATACTACAGTACAGTACAAGCACTCCCAGTGCATAGATTAATTAGAATACCGTAGAGCATTTCACTTGTGCACTTGTACTGGATGTACAATACACTCGGAGTATGCTCCGACAGGGAGCACGTGTTACGTCCGTTATCCCCAGTATTTTTTGTCGCATGGCATGCGACAAAAATTCTTCCGAGTTTTGGGATATCCCAAAATTTTTGTCCTACAAAAAAAGCTAGCGAGAAATTTCGTGCGACAAATGTTTTTCAGCGATTCTCATTGATGCCTACAATTGAAGTTCGTTTGTTGCCCCTTGCATGCATTCCAGAGACCAGTTGTGCACCCAATCCTTTTACTAGAAGTCAAGTGCTGCATACTCTGTAGGTTTACGTACGGCAAGAAGTGTCGTACACCCCGTACAAGCAAGAAATTGGTGAACTGCAAAGTGCGAACAACAACAAGAACATCATAATCTCTTGATTGCAACTTCCTCAAGGTGTTTCTACTCATGTCAGGCACCGATGGCTGCATCAATGGTGACCGTGATTTGGAAGAAAAGGTGGTCATCATGTCCGTTTCTGCGGATTCAGATGAGGATCTCAAAGTGTTGGGCCTTTGTGGCCGTATCCCACAGCCGAGACAATCATGCCTGCAAACATGGACATGGGATCCGTTGGTGCCTCCTCTGATGTCTCAACAGCGGACATGCCACCAGTGAAGTACTAACTATGAGGATGGCAGTGCCTACTGATGATGTTGTTGTTGGGTGATTGACCCATAAGGACAAAACGCCTTGTTGTCGTAAATCTAATACTGACTAACGCTCCTTCTCGTAAGCACCAGCTTGCACCCACCAAGACGGCTCGCGAGACTGCTTCAGCCACTGCAGGAATATCGAAGCCTCACACAGACCGTGCAGGAACCGTTGCTCTCCTGCGTGAGATCCCTCTTTACCTGAAGAGGTTCTTCCTTTTCAGTGTCTTGTCCGTGAGATTGCTCCGAGAGATTTCAAGCCGGACCTTTGCTTCCAGGGATCTGCTATCCCCGCACTCGCTGCTTCTTGCTTGTTTATCGAGGAAGAAGTATCATGATAAATGGTTTGCTTCAGCAGTGCAATATTCTTCAATAGAGTAATGTTAGCACTTAGCGCAGCAACATTGTTGTTGATGGATGCAATGAGCAACATTATGCGGCGTACGAGCTATTTGTACTAGAAAAAACCCAGTCTGGGTCGTATGTTTGAGTGTTTTGGGCGATGTTCACACTGGTATAATGACTGCTATATTTTTAAATCCGCTTTTTTGTCGCATGCTAGCTTTTTTCATGCGACAAACTCGTGCGAACTCAGAAAAAAATTGATGAAGTTTGCGATGTTGTAACTTTGCAAGCATCATGATTGGAAAGCAATCCTCACAGATTTAGGTAGAATGTTAAAAGCATTACAGATCGCACTTTTCACAATTTTTTAGGTGTTGTTTTTTGTTCTGATATGGCGTCTCAACATTTTGTCGTCTTTTTTGTCGCACGGAATTTTCACACCGGAGTTTCGGAAAAAATGGATCTTCTGTTGCCAACGAATCTCGGGCTGCTGTCCTCTGCGAGGATAGAATTACCGTACACCGTAAACGGTGGTCAGTAGTAGTTGACAATCCTCCCGTACACAAGACTGAATACTGCAGGTCTAGTGGCTCGATTGTACGAGTAGTGGACATAAGACGTTTCTCATATACGAGAATGTTCTAGTATTGCAGTGAACTGCGAGTATGATACTTGTACCATATGATACGGAGATAGAAGTTAGAGTGACCCAGTGTATTTTTGACGCGGAACATAAGACTACAGTGACAAATAATTCACTACAAGACGAGCAAACCATATGGAAACTTTTCCTTTTGGAAAAAAGAAAATTCTGGGTCATTCTTATTCCTAATAAGAGTGGGAGTATCCACATGTATGTGAGCGAAAATGACTTCGGCTCCTACTGCACCATGGTACCAGGTATACAACGGGTATGCATACAACATACTCTGGCATCTGGCATGCATGCATTCATGTACTCGAATTGCTCGTACTGTGGCGATATCAAATATCAGATC